>JAVJIF010005469.1:0-81133 GCA_038442645.1 Agave tequilana
TTAGCAAAACGTGCCACAAATCCTTGCCACTAATTTAGCAAACGTGCTAAATTAATCTTGCCACTAATTTAGCAAACGTGCTAAATTAATCTTGCCAGTATTTTAGCACATGTACAGTATTTTTAGCATACCATGTTAGGTTAGTTACCTTGTGTGATCGGCCTGATTGAAGGCAGTCTTTTCTTTCTATTTTGTTCTCCATTTAGTTGTCTTTAAAAGCAGAGAATTATACAATGAAAAACAAGCCAAAAAGTTTTTGCAGCTTCAATTCGTGTGAGTAATCTTGTAGCTTAGCTGTGAATCTCGTCGGCAACGTGCGCGTTGAATCTTCGGCGAGGTTCTAACAAGTGGTATCAGAGCGAGGCTATCGAAGATGTCTGGGAAGAAGGTCAACGACGGCGCCTCCAAAGATGGTGTGGTTGTACCAGCGGGTGATTCGTGAGGTGAGCGGTGAGAGTAAGTATCCTGTCCTCACCAAGACCAATTACTCAGAGTGGGCACTCCTGATGAAGGTGAAGTTGAAGGCGAGAGCGTTGTGGACCGTCATCGAGGATGGCGCCGATCCGCAAGAGGAGATGATGGCGCTGGACGCCTTGTGCAGCGCGGTGCCACCAGAGATGATTCCGACGATCGCCAAGAAGGAGACGGCAAAGGAGGCCTGGGACACGATCGCGACCTTGAGGGTCGGAGATGATCGAGTGAAGAAGTCAACGGCGCAGCAGCTTCGCCGAAAGAAGTTCGATCTCGCCGTATTCGAGGACGGCGAGACAGTCGAGGACTTCGCGCTACGCCTGAACAACATGGCGGCACAACTCGCCACCATGGATGAAGAAGTGGAGGAAGCCAAGGTTGTCGCAAAGATACTCCGAAGCCTGCCACCCCGGTTCAAGCAGATCGCCATTGCGATTAAGACATTGCTCGATATTTCGACCATGTCTGTCGCCGATCTCACCGGGCGTTTGAAAGAGGCCGAGGAGGCGTTCGAAGAAGCGCCGGCATCATTACAACATGAGGGAAAGCTGTACCTCACGGAAGATGAGTGGGACGCGCGACGGAAGAAGCGCGAGACGGAGAACCACTCCGGCGGCGGTGCAAGCGGTGGCAGAGGCAGAGCAGGACGGCGCGGAGGAGGAAGACGAGGACGCGGGCGCGCACGCGGAGACTCATCACCAGGTGGGCAGTCAAAACCCACTGGGGACGAGTGCCGGCGTTGCGGGAAGATGGGTCACTGGGCTCGCGAATGCCGATCCAGGCCCAAACAGGAGCAAGCCCATACCGTCCAAGATGAGGCAGAAGCCTCGCTCCTACTCGCGAAAATCTCGTCCATTTCCCCGCCGCCGAAATCTAAAGTGCAATCTTCCGATGGAGCCCCGGCGACCTCACCACTGACTGATGTTCCACTCTCGCAGTCTGTTTCGGTCGGGTTGGGAGCGGAACAGAGGCATGGCGGCTCCGAATCAGAGGCGACGACACACACCCAGATCGAGATCTGGGAGCAGAAAGTGTTCACTCAACTCGGAGAAGAGAAGAATCGGGAGGCGGAGTCCTGGGTCCTGGACACTGGCGCGACGAATCACATGTCCGGATCAAGGACCGCATTCTCGAGGATGGACACGGCGGTACTCGGCACCGTGCGGTTCGGCGATGACTCCGTAGCGCAGATAGAAGGCGGAGGACCATCACTTTCTCCTGCAAGAACGGCGAGCTCCGATCGTTCCCTGGTGTCTATTTCATCCCTCGACTAACGACGAACATTGTAAGTGTAGGACAGCTCGATGAAAGGGGCTACAAGATTGACATCAAAGACGGAGTGATGCAGATCAGGGAACCCGATGGAAGGCTGCTGGCAATGGTGAAGCGGGCGGCCAATAGACTGTACACTCTCCACGTCAAGATAGCAGAGACAAGATGCTTGGCGGTGCGCAGTCGCGGCGACGAGGTTGCGTGGCGCTGGCACGAGCGGTTCGGGCACGTCAACATGGCAGCGCTCCGGAAGCTAGCTCGGAGGAGTTGGTACGCGGCTTGCTGTTATAGGGCAGGTAGAGGAGCTGTGCGAGGCGTGCCAGGCCGGCAAGCAGCGGCGAAACCCGTTCCCGGCTCAGGCAGAATTTCGGGCAAAGCAGTGCCTTGAGCTGGTACACGGTGACCTGTGCGCCCCAATTGCGCCGGCAACACCAAGGGGAAACAAGTACTTCTTGCTCTTGGTGGACGATCTCAGCAGATACATGTGGCTAGCCGTGATTCCTTCAAAGGATCGTGCAGCGGCCGAAATCAAGGAGATCCAAGCTCGAGCGGAAGGCGAGTCCGGGCTCAAGCTGAAGGCGCTCCGCACTGATCGGGGCGGTGAATTCACCGCAGCCGAGTTCGCGGAGTACTGCGCAGCCGAAGGAGTCCATCGCCAACACACCGCGCCGTACAGCCCACAACAGAATGGCGTCGTCGAGCGTCGAAACGGCACGGTGATGGCGACGGCGAGAAGCATGCTCAAGGCGAAAGGATTGCCCGGATGGTTCTGGGGCGAGGCGGTAAGCACTGCAGTATATGTGCTCAACAGGTGCCCGACGAAGAGCGTGGACAGCATGACGCCGTTTGAGGCGTGGCACGGGAAGAAGCCGGCAGTTCATCACCTAAAGACGTTCGGGTGCATCGTGTACGTCCGCAACACGACGCCGCATCTGAAGAAACTCGAAGATCGGGGGCGCAAGATGATCTTCGTCGGCTACGAGCGCGGCTCCAAGGCCTACCGTGCTTACGATCCTGTCACGAAGCGTGTCCATGTGACACGCGACGTGGCGTTCGACGAGCAGGCCCAGTGGGACTGGGGTGCCGGCGGCGACGATGGAGAGCCGAGTGGCGGTGACGACGTCTTCACGATCGAATACGCCACTACGGGCCAGGCGACTCCGACGGCTGTTGATACAGAAGAGGCGCCAGCACACCAGACTCCAGGGGGGCCTGACAACGTAGCAGAGCAACACGATGAGTTTGATGACGAGATCTGGATGCGGACCATGACTATGACGCACCGCTCCGGTTCCGTAGTATCAACGACATCATCGGGCCGGCCCCACCGCGTGGCTTCGCACAACGCGCCCTGCTGGGAGAGGAGCCGCTTGCAACAAGCTATGACGAGCCTTCTTCGTTCACTGAGGCGGAGCGCAGCCCGAGCTGGCGGAAGGCAATGATTGAAGAAATAGAGGCCATCGAAGAAAACGGCACATGGTACCTCACCGATCTTCCGCCTGGGCGCAAGGCGATTGGAGTCAAGTGGGTTTTAAGGTAAAGCAGGACGAACACGGGGCGGTGTCCAAGCATAAGGCGCGCCTCGTGGTGAAGGGCTATGCACAGCGGCACGGCATCGACTACGACGAAGTCTTCGCGCCGGTAGCCAGGCTGGACTCGGTGCGCCTCCTCATCGCCCTCGCGGCGCACGAAGGGTGGGAGGTGCACCACATGGACGTCAAGTCACGGTGGACGCTACAACATACAGGAGTTTCATTGGGAGCTTAAGGTATCTGGTGAATACCCGCTCTGATCTTGCGTTCTCAGTCGGATATGTTAGCCGTTTTCTGGAGGAGCCAAAGGAGGATCACCTTGCAGCGTTGAAACGGATTCTTCGTTATGTGGCGGGAACAAGCAACTGGGGGCTCTGGTTCGGCAGGAAGAAGGGAAATCAAGCACAGCTAACAGGTTTCAGCGATGCTGATTTTACTGGAGACGTTGATGCTAGAAAGAGCACAACTGGAGTCATCTTCATGCTAGCGGAAAGCCCAATTTCATGGCAGTCGAAGAAGCAGCGGATTGTGGCGCAATCCAGCTGTGAATCGGAGTACATTGCTGCGGCAAAAGCGACCTGCCAGGCGTTGTGGCTCGCTCAAGTGCTGGGAGAAATGCAGGGGTCCAAGCCGAGCGCTCCTCTGCTTAAAGTGGACAACACAGTCAGCCATCGCCCTGATCAAGAACCCAGTTCTCCATGAACAGAGTAGGCACATCGAGGTAAAGTACCATCTGGTCCGAAAATGCGAAGAAAAGGGTCTAATCAAGGTACAGTTCGTCAGGAGTGAAGAACAACTCAGTGATATCCTGACAAAGTCATTGGGCAGGGCAAAATTTCAAGAATTTCGCTCAAAGATCGGCATGATCAATGTGGCTGAAGGTGCACGACAAGGCTTAGGAGGAGATTGAAGGAAATAATCCTTGCATGCCACTAATTTAGCAAAACGTGCCACAAATACTTGCCACTAATTTAGCAAACGTGCTAAATTAATCTTGCCACTAATTTAGCAAACGTGCTAAATTAATCTTGCCAGTATTTTAGCACATGTACAGTATTTTTAGCATACCATGTTTAGGTTAGTTACCTTGTGTGATCGGCCTGATTGAAGGCAGTCTTTTCTTTCCATTTTGTTCTCCATTTAGTTGTCTTTAAAAGCAGAGAATTATACAATGAAAAACAAGCCAAAAAGTTTTTGCAGCTTCAATTCGTGTGAGAATCTTGTAGCTTAGCTGTGAATCTCGTCGGCAACGTGCGCGTTGAATCTTCGGCGAGGTTCTAACACTATTCATGTTAGAGAATACAGAGAGAGCATGAGAAAGCTTAATAGGCTCTCTCCTCTTTGATTCTTATTATAATAGATATAAATATGTGATACATTGTATCTAGACACTCACATATAAACATGTGATACATTGTATGTAGACATAATTCTAGCACTCCCCCGCAAGTTAGAGCATAAATATTTATCATGTCCAGCTTGTCACATAAGATAGAAAATACTTTCAGTGAAGCCGCATTAGCAAGAAGACCCATTAATTGTTTTGAAGGCGGAGTAAATGGGAGAGAAACCACCTTCTTGGTCCAAGCATCCTGACAAGGTGACAGTCAACCTCAAAATGCATAGTCCTCTCATGGAACATTTGATTTTGAGCAATATAAATAGCAGACTGATTATCGAAATGCATAGGCATGGGTCTAGACTGTCTAAAATCAAGTTCTATCATCAGGTTTTTTTATTTTTTATTTTAACCACATCATCTCACAGGCAGTATGAACCAAGCTCTGTATTCAGCG
Organism: Agave tequilana; assembly: GCA_038442645.1. Classification (NCBI taxonomy): domain Eukaryota; kingdom Viridiplantae; phylum Streptophyta; class Magnoliopsida; order Asparagales; family Asparagaceae; genus Agave; species Agave tequilana. The sequence continues at coordinate 5,072 of JAVJIF010005469.1, forward strand.
TCTGCACTAAACCGAGATACCACATCTTGTTTGTTGCTCCATGTCACAAGATTTTTCCCGACAAAAGTGCAATAGCTAGTAGTTGAGTTCATGTCTCTTATCACCTGCATATCCTAAGTCAGAATAACCAGAAATGCGTACATGTCTATACTTCTTTCATAGTAAGCCTTATCCCGGGGAGCCTTTGATGTAAGCAAGAATTCTCAAAGTAGCTGTCCAATAAACCTCTCTAGGCTTATGCATGAACTTACTCAGTGCTTCAACTGTAAAGGTTATATCAAGCCTAGTAACAATGAGGTACATTAGCTTTTCAATCAGTCTCCTATGGGTCATCAAGTAGATGACTACCATCACACTATAGATCCACATTGTCTTTTATTGGAGTACTAGTTGCATCCCAATAGACCAGTTTCTTTTAGCAGATCCAGTGCATACTTCCTTTGTGATAGAAGTAAACTATTTTTTTTAAATACAACTTCAATCCCAATTAAGTGTCTAGGCTTTCCCATATCCTTAGTCACAAAATAACGTTTAAGATACTCTTTAGTTTTTGCCAAGCCAGTGGAATCACTCCCAGTCAGCAAGATATCATCAACATACACTGCCAGGATCACTAAGCCAGATTTAGTATGATGAATAAAAACTGAATGATCTGAATAAGAACGACTAAAATCAATACCAGCAATGACTGTGCTGAATTTCTCAAACCACGCCCTTGGACTCTGTTTGAGGTCATAAATTGCCTTCCTTAACCTACAAATAAGATTCTCCCCTGAGCAACATATCCAAGAGGTTGCTTCATATAAACCACCTCCTTTAAATCACCATAGAGGAAAGCATTCTTAACATCCAGTTGGAGCAGAGGCAATGTCATCTTAACAGCAATAGAGAATAAAATTTTGATGGAGTTCAACTGAGCAACGGGAGTGAATGTTTCAAAATAATCCATGCTATAGGTTAGAATAATCTTTAGCAACCAGTCTGGCTTTATACTGATCCTTGGAGCCATCAGGGCAACAAGGTGTACACCCAGCGATAACCAACAACCATCTTTGGGAGCATAAGTCAACTCTCATGTCCCTAGAGAGACCAGTGCATCCATCTCCTCATCCATGGCCTGCTTTCTGGCAAGTACCAATAAAGCCTCCTCATAAGACCTGAGTATAGATATAGAAGACAAAGGCAGGGCAAACTGGTGAAAGGATAGGGTAAGACCGTCATAAGAGAGAAAATTATAGAGAGGATGATTAGTATAAGATCGTTTAGCTTTTTAAAGAGCAATAGGAACATCAAGGCAAGAAGGGGGCAAAAACTGTTGCTGAGTGAACCTGCAATTGGAGAGGAGTTCAGGGCAGATGGTGGGGCAGGAACCTTTGGACATCGAGTGAACACCTAGGTGGTTTTGGTGCATGTTACTTTGTACATTTTAACTATGACCTAGGCGCAGCAGTAGCATCCGAAATAGGCTCTGGTGATGACAGAGGAACAGATGGTGGGGAGAGGAACAGGTGCTGATAGAATACTTGGACTCTTTGAAGAGAAGTATGGAACAAATTCAAAGAATGTAACATCAGCAGACTCATAATACTTCATGGTAGATGGATTATAAGACCTATATTTTATTTGAGTCCTAGAATACTCAACAAATACGCATTTGATAGACCTAGGAGACATTTATCTAACCAAGAGACAAGTCTTAAATAAAACATGTACACCCAAAGAATCAGGGAATAATGGAGAATAAACTTTTACTGGGATAAGCAGGAGAACGAAACTTTACCTCGGAGAAGGCATCCTATTAATCAGATGATAAGCACTCAAAACAGCATCAGACCACAAGTACTTGAAACATTCATATGCATCAACAAGGTTCTAGTAACATCCAGAATGTGTCTGTATTTTCTTTCAGCAACCTCATTTTGTTGGGAAGTGTGTGAACACGAAGTCTGATGAATAATTTTATTCTTAGAACAAACAGAGGACATATTTTTTAATAAATTCTAAAGCATTATAAGTACGAAGCACACAATAAATGTAGAAAACTGGTTTCAAATTAAAAGAGTTCGATAACACCTCCGAACTCTGAAGATACGTTCTCCCGGGAACGTCCACTGATAGGCATGACCTCATTGCTCACACCACTACCCACACCAGGAGGTTCCTTCACAAAAATAAAGGTTCTTCCAGTGAAAGATCTTCTCTCTCTCCGCCTGAAACACGCCTCCAAGGAAGCCAGACCAGGACCGCCCTTCTTGCACATCTCAGGGAGAATGACAATGATCTCAAGAAGCCCTCCAAAGTTATGGCAACACCCCAGGCTCCAGATGGACTCTGGTAAGACACGCGAGGCAGCGGTGTCCAATAATAATGGAGCCTCCAAGACACACAAGACAGTGATGATATCACACCACGTCCATGTGCTCCGAAGAAGAGGTTTAGCTCTAGAAGAGAGTGATTCATCGGTGGAGTCCCGGAAACACCCCATTATTTTTTCTATTGCTCTTTGCACAGAAGGATCCTCAGGCACAAGGCATCGGCATCCGAGCACACTGAAGCCTGCAAGACATGACTGGACGGCTGTGCAATCACGCTAGCATTCCAGAGCTGCCCAGAACAAGTACCACTTTCGATCGGAGCCAGACTCCCTCCTGTCACCTAGCGATGGAAGCGTTACGAATCGTAGTGAAGAAATGTAAACGAGAATTCTTCTATGCTTAATAGAATAAAACAATCATGGAACAAGAAATGAAAGAATGGATGGATATGTTCATGATGGAAATAGTCGGAAAAGAAATCAAGATTGGGATTTGGTATTCACAAGAAAAGGAAAGAAGACTTGTAAAAGAATAGATGGAAGAAAACCATGACTAGCTTACCTTGCTAACTTGCCAAGACTTACTAGACTCCTTGATAGCGAATGCGTGCCTCATGTTGTCACTCCATCGGCGTGGGATTCGTCTTGCGTGTTGACCTAATTACTTTCTCACTTGGATGACGGGAGGTTTTACCCATCGGAGAAGAGAAGATCATCCAACTTGCAAGATGAACTATAGCAATCACCCATGAGTTAGTGAAGATGGCAAGGCTAGTGGTTAGCTAGTACATGGTAGGAAAATTAGCTACAAGCCATAAGAAAAGTAAAACAAAACATGAATAAATTGCAAGAAGTAAAGCAAGAAATAAAGGAAAGCAAGTAAGAAAGCAAGTAAACTAGAACCAAGCTCAAGTAGAGGAAGGAGAATAGATGAATCCTTGTTGCTTCAAGTTGTCACACCTTGATTACACAAGCTCTCTCTCTCACAATCTCTCTCTTTTACAATGAATTCTAGGGAAGAAGAAGAGGGATCTAAAGAACTAAAACCTAGAGAAAAACTACTAAAAATTACAACAATCTACTAATTTTCTCTCTTCTCCATTCAGTCTTTTTTCGCAGGTCCAAGTGAAGTATATATAGGCCACAGAAGAAGAACTCTCCAGAACCCGGACAGGTGGACGAAATCTGGGGCTCAGATGCCCCAGATCTGCCGCAGATCTGCGGCTGGATTTGGCTTTGCGCGGCAAAGTAATGGCCGTTGGATCTCCGCTTTCTGTTGAGATCTTATTACGAGTTTGTTATCCACGTGGCCATCTAGAATCTTCAGTTGTTACGCGGATCTCTCTAGATCTTGATTTCAAATCTTGAGGCTTATCTTAATCTTTGATTTAATCACTTTAATTATTGCTAATTAAAGTGATTATTGGCTTTCTCTCCATTAGAGTGTGTACCTGCAAATATATAGAGAAGATGATAAAAATCATATATTTATTTATTAAATGCATGGGAATTATGAGGTAAAATATGATATTGAGTTACAATCACCACCCTTGACGGCGGCTCCTTGTCACGACACCTAATGTACCGTTACAGGATCATCACGACAACTAATGTGATGCACTAACTAGTTTACCGCATGGGGAGAGCCCGACCACCTTCTCCTCCACCTTCATCCTCTCATTCCTTCTTCAATTTAATGAAGAAGAAAAAAGAAGACATGATGACCCAACAAATCAGCAAAGAGGAACTTTGAAGCACAGGTTTCTTTAGAAGATAGCAGAAGTAATTTTCATCTAAGGGTTCCACTCTATTTATGGATAGAAGAGAAGCCGAAGTGCCTCTAATTCAAATCTCCAATCCCCGAAAGTCGGTCTGCGTCTTAAGATTATCGGCCAACCAAATCAGCAGAAGATCAATCATTGCTGCTAAAACATGATCCCTACAAGCTGTAACTAAATCCTGGAGATCCGCATTTATGATCCAAATTTTTGTCTGCCCACGAACATCATGATGAACTCAAAGTATTAAAAGAATCCTACCAACTCCACTCTTCTAACTTCCTATCTGCAGTCTCCGACAAGCGAAAGAGAGGAGGGGTATCTGTAGGAGTCAAAATCTGACCCCGTCCTAGATGGTGACATGTGTCCCTCATATATCAACTCTTTGAGGTACATCAGAGCTCTCCTCTGAAGTCCATGTTATTTCTAACCTCCTCAAGATCTTCTCCGCTCCGAGGATTCCTTCGCTCCGAAGACTTCAGCTCTGAACCAAGCAGCTCCAACAACAGATCACCCCTGATCCTCACCGATAGTTACGCAACCTTGTTATCTTTCACGTTCATAACGTGTAACACCACTCAGTGCGGGCAGTTATGAACAACGCGGATTTCTCTGCATGCAGTCACAACAAACCAGCACCACTGATCACGGACGTTACAATGTGCAAAACGTGCAATCACGAAGACCTCACCCGTAACTTTCTTCCTCCATGCTTACAGTCTAGTCAAGTATAAGTAGACCACCACCTCAAACGAAAAAAATGACCTTTTGGGAGATGACTTTGACACTTTTCAGATGACTTCTTGAGACTGATACTTTGACACTTTTAGACCTTTGTTGTCCCCAGATTCTTGTAATTCCTGCTATCTAAGAATTATAGTGAAACTCTTCCTCTTCCCCGTGGTTTTTCTAATTAAGAGTTTTCACATAAAATCCTATGTGTCTGTCTCTTTTCTGTATTGTACTTTGTTTACGTGCACTACCCCACTACATCTCTCCCTTGTGGTAAGGATCGACCGTCCAATCACGTGGCGAAACATCACCACCACAACAACTAGTACTAATACTGTATCAAATTACTAGGAGGTCTTTTCTAAAGTAAAATTTTTTATCAATAGTCAACTTCAATATTGATCTCACTTTTAAGAGTTTTATAATAATTTTCAAAGAAATAATACATTTAAGGATTAAAGAACAAAATCTTATGTAAATAATTAATCATGGCGCTATGAAGTATTTCAGAATATGATATTTCTGTAATTTTTGGAGATGATGTGCTTACTATTTGTGATTATTCATCTGCAAATTATCAACTTCAAACATATTAGGTATTAGGTGGTAATTAGTTAAGAATGACAAGGGAAAATTAACTTTCAAGCCATCTTTAATTATTAACTGACTGATGATTGTGTTTTGATAAGTTCATTGGAGTTACGCATAATAAAGCAAGTAAAAGGTAGTTTACGGTAAATCCTGAAAATTAATGGTAGTTTATATAGTTTACCTTAACTATTAAGATATAGAGTGGGATGATGTCAGATATTGCACACATGAATTTTGTGGAGAGATCATTTGTACTGTTCTATTATGTATATCGACATTATAATTTTTTACGTGCTATGTATTTGTAGGGGCTGCTCTTCTTCTTGACCTTGGAGGCTATATCTATGTTAGCGTGTTTTCATCCTAGGTATAGATAGTACAATAAGCTTTGTTCCTTTTGTGTATATTTTGGAAAAACATGAAGAAATGGACTTATCCTTTTCTTCAAATGAGGCTTTACTGGTTTGGGTGTGTTTGTAATGCAAATCTCTCTTTTATTTGAACTTCCTATGATTTGACTAACCTTTTTGGGATCAGTGGCCTTACTGGGTAGAGGTGCTTTTTTCTGTCTCTGTAGAGGATTCTAGTCATGTAGAACACTCCAAACTAGCAGCCTTTTGATTTCTTCAGAAATCATCCCCATTATTTTACTTCGTGAGTGTCAGATATCTGCACACTTCATTTTCCCTAGCATGCAAGGGCCTTGATTAAATTTTGTACATATTTTTCTTGCATTTTTATATTATGTTTTAGCAATTATTGTTTTGTTCATATGTTACATCAGGGGTTTATGCCAATTTCTGCCGAGTGTACCAAGACATTACACATCAAACATGCAATACCTCATTTAGTTTACAGTTAAATCTGCATATGACTTTTATTTACGTCAAGGGCCCAAAGCTGCAATTGACAATACTGTAACAAATTTAATGTTTTATCAGTATATTTTCTGTAAAAGAAAACAACCAATCAATCTACTCAGTAAAACCTGCATTAACCTTTACTATTTACATTTGGTATGTTCAACAATTTGCTGTTACTAGGTTCTACTAAGTAGGCTTTTAAAACTGTTTTCTCCTTTTTAATTTTGTGGGAACGTGAAGTGAAAGCAAAACATCAGCAGCTGATTAGTGGGGTATTGTAGCCCATCTATCCATTGGAATGCTTTTTCACCTTTTGTTTTTTATTTAATTGTTAACAAATGTTGGCACTTATTCAGGTTTCTATTTTATCATATTGGATATCAACCTATCTATGGGACTTCATCAGCTTCTTATTTCCTGCAGCACTTGCACTTGTTCTATTTTTTATCTTTGGTATGTATTTATACTTCACAGACATGTCATAACTGTTTCAGTGTGCGCTTTTCTTTTGTTTCTTTTTATTTTGTTCATCAATATTGCGCTTTGGCTTCTATGAACTTGATTGTTTTGGTCTTCTTGCGTGAATTCACTTCATTATTAAATAATGAAACTCATGAACTCATGTATCTGTGTAGATTTGAATCAATTTATTGGAAATGGTAGTTTCATTCCAACAGTCATTATCTTTCTGGGTTATGGATCAGCAATTGCTGCATCAACATATTGCCTCACCTTTTTCTTTTCTGATCATACAGCTGCACAGGTATATCACTGCTGAAGTTCTTTGTGACTAACCCTACCTTAAGAATGTTCTGTTACATTTGACTCTTCAATTTTGAGTGCAGAATGTGGTTTTGCTGGTGCACTTTTTGGTGGGCTCATCCTTATGGTTATTTCATTTGTAATGGGGATTATTGAGACAACGAAAAGTGTGAATTCTGTGCTAAAGGTTAGGATTATCAGTTTACTTGTACGTTTATACTTAAACGAGCTTCTTTATTTCTGTTCCTGACACATTAAAATTTTGCCATGTATGCAGCTTGAGATATTTAGTGACTAATATTATCCACTTTCTGTTTATTCTATTGTAGTTGTAGTATTATTATAGGTAAAAGTAAGATGACATAATGATTCATAAGATAAAATTATCGGCAAAGAACCATAATTACCGTGTATGAAATGATTTAGGAGCTAATTTGTAATCCTAGTGTATACTGTGTATAACCTTTCCAAATATTTAAAAATCACCCGCTCTTTCCATTTCCTGAAAATTTCTGGTTCTTTAATCTTCCGATAGACTTGACAGTTGATGTAACCAACAATTGCAAGCCAAAATTAGCAGCTTCTGCCTTCTGTTCCTCAGCATGATGTAGACACCTTTTTATGAATTTTGCTTCTGACATTGGAAGATCAGTCTGCTTCTCTTTTTGTCTATGAACCTGAAATGATACATCTTGCAAATCAAACAGCAAAAGGGAAAGAAAGAAAACTCATGTACAGTGGATATTGATATTTCTTTTTTATGTATTGCAAATTTTGGCATCATATGCACTGAAATCATCAAGATCCATTGGGAAAGGTTAAAAATGTAAGAAAATGTTTACTAGTTAAGATTATTGATGTTCTCATGCCCACTTAGACGCACTAGCTCCAAAAGATGAGAGTTTGAGGTATGTCACTCTTGTTGCAAAGCAGGTATACTATATTAGCAATGTTATGCAAAGGATTCAGGATAGCAATAATGGGATAGTTTTCTATGTTAGAGCTTTTAGTGAGAAAAGGAACATCTCTCCTAATCTTGTTGTGATTTGAGGGATTCAGAATTAAGAGTTTGGGATTGCCTAGCCCCTTCTTATGTGAAAAATTGAGGCAATGGCATGCTAAAAAGCATGGACATGGACACGCTGACACATGATGGGACACACTAATATACAATAAATTTAATGAAAGCATACACAAAACTAAAATGGCCCCACATGTTTTTTGTCCAATATGGTGTTTGACACGAGTATGAGAAGAGATGGCTTCACAATAGAAGTTCTATTCATTTTGTCTGGTATGTTTGTATTCTTGCAGATAAATGTAGGAGTCTGGGTGAATATAATTTCTTCTGTAGGTAGACTGGAGCCCATAGTAACTGTGGTAAATTGTAAGGCTATTTAAATACAACCGATCCATCGAAATATTATATGTCAATTGCAAAAAGGAGGAAGTTGGTATGATTTGAGAAGCTCATTGTAATATTGTATGTTGATGATGATGATGCTGCCATCGAGCTCTCATGTCACCAGGTAGAATACTCTTGCTCTTTCTGGTGGTTCAAAAATTCAAATTGTCTGGACTCTGTTGGCATGAATTAAATGTTTCTTTAGACCTGCTTCAACATTTAATTTAGGGAGTCACTGTTCAGCAAGATTTTGATGGCTTGAGGTTGTTGGCTAATGCTTCTTTGAGACTTGCAGGAAAACATCTAGAATAAGATGTAACTTCTCTTTCCCAAAGTAGCATGTTACCTTGCTGGCTGGCACCTGAACATTAATCCTATTTTGCTTCTGTATTCACTAGCCTATTTATTGGATGCTGATCGCTGACTACAGGGAGATTAGGATCATTGGTTGAACCTACATTTAAAAATTTTGTAGGACAAGATTTTTGGAATGAGGTTCTCCCTTTTTGTGCCCCAAAACACTGGCATCACGTGTTTATGTTAGTAGAGTTGGTGTGTGTTAAACTCATTTGATTAGTTAGTTACCTAACTAGGAGTCATATTGTAGTTAGCTAATTAGGAGTTATAATATAGTTACCTAATTAGGAGCATATTGTTATATGTGATTAGGAGTCATACTTGTGTTATGTGTTGTAATTGTATTTACCTATAAATAAGAGTATAGAAAGAGTACTCATCAGCTCTCTCAGATCTTTGTTGCGCGCAGGACAACCTTTCTGAGGAATCCACCAACCAAGCGGAGACTGATGCAGCCGGAGATGTACCCAACCCGACAAGAACAGAGAACAAATAGAGAAAAGCAATCAACACTGTATTTAACGAGGTTCGGTAACGTACCTACATCCTCGGGGCAAGGGAGAGAGAGATTTTATTGATTCAACAATCAATTACAACTTATTCCTTTTTCAAGGAATTTTCAAGAGAGATTTTCAATGGGACACAATACATGAGGGCTCTAGCCCTTATTTATAGCCACATAGTCCCTGGATTTAAGGAAACCCAAATTGGATTCGATCCCATCCAAAAAGGAATCCGAATCCCAAAAGGAAAGCCAAAATGCGGTCGACCGACCCATGTCCACGGCCGACCGGGCGGTCCACCGGACCCAAACTGAGAGCAGCGCTATGTCAGTCGGTCGACCGGCGCGGTCGACCGGGCTTAACCCTGTGCATGTCGTGCACACCAGTCGACCGGGCGGTCGACCGACCTTCTCCACCGGTCGACCGTGCGGTCGACTGGGAGCATATCTTGGCCTGCTCAATGCGTAGTCTTGCTCCTTTGTCGTCCGATCTCTGTGCTACCTTCTTCCATCTCCTCTATCTCCTCTCTCCCTACAATTCTCCATCTCAGTGAAGATTTTTCAAATCTGAGCTGATCTCCAACGAACTCCAGTCTATCACCTGGCGAAATCGATACGATCTCGACGAAATCGACATACGATCTCGGCTTGAGCGCTCCGGACGAAATCGACACACGATCTCGGCGAAATCGACACACGATCTCGACTTGAAACCTGTAGCTCAGCTATCACCTGAGATGCACCACACATGCCTTCCCTACACTTCACCTTAGGAGAACTTTCATACATGCCGATCACCGAACGTGTCTCCAACTCAGCACGTCATGACCTCAAGAAGAACTCATCATGAGTCAACATTGACTCTCCAATTGACTGGCTCTATCCAGTCTACATGTCTTCAGCTGACGGTCCAACCAAGTCTGAGTAGAGCACACCGAACACCATCATCGGCTTCAACAATAAGATGCACACCCCTCCTATGCAAGCTCAACTGTCTTCTCACCAGAAGATTATCTGTTCATCGAGATCACAATGCTTCACCTCTACGTGAAGTCTAACTAGCCATAACACTTCACCTCTACGTGAAGTTTCAATCGGCTTCTCGAGAACCCAAACAGCTTCATATAAGTTGCATCACCAAATGTGGCTGCGTCTTTACGGCTGCCTACGTACCTTGCCCAAAGGAACAAGCCAACCGTAGTTCATTCAAATGAGCTCCATCAAGCTCAAGCACTTGTACCTGGATCTTCAGCAGCGAACCTATCTGGTTGAGTCATATGAACCTCCTCATGACCATCATGGAGAACAACAACCTTCAACTTGAGCTTGTCGCGGTCACAAGCTTGAGATTCATACTTCTTTACCCACGTGCGTGATTTTACCTTGGTTCCAATGTCTACAAACAATTCGACATTCTCCTCAATGTCTTCAACCTGTTCAGTATCAAGCCTGGCTACATGATCTCCACCGGTGTCACATCCGGTGAAGTCTTCACTAATACCGAACCAACTGGAGATGGTGGAGTAGCATCAACCTCCACCCGCTGCGATACTTCCTTGGTCTCCGTCCTCTCCACCTGCTGAGGGACGGTAAACTTCAACATTGAAGTCTCATCAAACGTGACATGTCGGCTCAACACGATCTTCTTATTTTCGGGGTCACATAACCTGTAGCCTTCATATTTCTCTTGACACTCAAAAACACAAACTTCTTTGCTCGCGGATTCACCATGCCATCCTTGGCACTGAAGTAGGTCGGACTTCTAAATTCTCACAGCAAACCATGATCTTGAGCAGCTTTCTCAGACCAAATTTCTAATGGAGTTTTACATCCTACCGCAGTCGATCCATTTATGAGATGACTAGCATACACAATCGCCTCAGCCCAAAATGATTTGTCTAATCGTGCATTAGACAACAACCACCAAACCTTCTCCAGCAAGGAACGGTTTACTTCCTTAGCCAACCCATGTATACCTTCTGTGAAGTGAATACCAATACCAGTGTTCTAACCAAATCGTAGGAATTGGTTCATGTCTCTTTCAACATTACCAATTTGTAGCTCCTTAATATTCCTACCTGTCTGCTTCTCCATTCTTCCTTTCCACTTCACCAACATATCTAAGGCTTCATACCTTTGTCTCAAGGGATATATCCAATAATGCCTAGATAAACTATCAATAAAAGAGACAGTACCTGTGACCTCCAAGCGATGCAGTCTTAGTAGGTCCCCAAACGCTTACGTGAACACAATCAAGAAGACCTTCTGAGTGGTGAGTACTGGTGCTGAATTCTACCTTCTTCTTGTCCAGAACGCTGTGTTCACCCTCCAAGTTGCAGATAGCAGCACCTTCCAATGATTCATTCTTTGCAGGAGCTTGCAAAGACCTTTCACCTTCTTGTCCGACCTTCACCTGCCAGACTTTTGTGAAACCATCATCTGAAGAACTAGAAGTCTTCACCTGACCTGTAACCGTACTACCCTTCAAGTAGTAGAAATTTCCCCGGCGGACGCCCTTCATCACCACCATTGAGCCTTTGATCATCTTGAGAACACCATCTCGTATAGATATCACAAGACCCAATGCTTCAAAAGCACCAACAGAGATAAGATTCCTTTTGAGTTGAGGTACATACCTCACCTCCTTCAATTCTCGTACTATCCCATCATCCATCTTGATACGGACTGTACCCATTCCTTCTATATTACACGAATGATTATCACCCATGACCGTGTAACATCCATCTAGCTTCTCAAAACTAGAAAACCAGGCCCTGTTCGGGCACACATGATAGGTGGCTCCGGTATCTAAGATTCACTCAGAATTATCTGAGTAATCAACAGTAAGAGTAGTAACAGAGAGAGAATACCGATGAGTCTGAATTCGATCAATCCGCCTGTGCGAGATTCGCCTCGGTGTTTGACTCCATCTTCATACCTTTGGCCTTCGGGCAATCAACTTTCCAGTGCCCTAGCTCCTTGCATAAGGCGCACTGATTCCTCTTCAGATCTCTGAAACCTGATCTGGACTTTGATCTTCCCTGATCATCTCTTCCCTTCCTATTAGAGCTCCTGCCTCTTACCGCCAATACCTCTGCTGTTGTGTTTTCCGAAGAAGACAGTCGGTCCTGTCTCCTTGCTTCATAACTCACAAGAGCAGCAGACACCAAAGGGATTTTCTTCCATTGATCAATGTAAGAGTAAAGGTCTCATACTCTTCCCTAGGAAGAGAATTCAAAAGAATTACCGCCTTATCCTCTTCATTGGTCTCCACATCCACATTAACTAGATCTGTGAGAAGCTTCGTGTAGCGATTCAAGTGTTCATTGATGGAGCATCCTCTTTACATCTGAAAACTATAAAGCTTACTCTTCAATTGCAACCGCGATTCTATGCTTTTCGTCAGATACTTCTTCTCCAGGATCTCCCACAGCTGCCTCATAGATGTCTCATGTAACACATGATACTTGATGTCTTGTGTCAGACAAGATCTGATCAAGCCACACGCTGTACGTTCATCTTGTCCCAATTTTCTTCCGTTGTGCGCGCTTCTTCTCCAACCGTAGAGTGTCTTCGAGGTTTAATGCCGTCAGCGCATCCATCACCTCACACCTCCACATACCGAAGTTGTTCGTACCGTTGAACTTTACCACAGCAATCCTCAACGGATGTGGATTCATGGATGTACCTTCTCCAGCCATCTTCTCAACTAATTCCTCAAGACAATGCGGAAACAAACGGAGTTAGATAAAACAAACTGGATAAAGATAGAATTTTTACCTCCACGCGAAACCCTCAAAGAGTTTCCAAAGCAATCTACTCCTCCAAACTGATTCCTCGAGCAATCTACACGCTATTTTGAGATCGATACACGATCCCACAAATAGTCCCAACGCCGCTCCGAGATCGACACAATGTCCCGCCAAACAGCAACTGATGCCCTCGGATTCAACACACGATCTCACGACTAACCCGGAATGCTCTGATACCAATTGTTGCGCGCAGGACAACAGCCTCTCTGAGGAATCCACCAACCAGGTGGAGACTGATGCAGCCGGAGATGTACCCAACCCGACAAGAATAGAGAACAAATAGAGAAAAGCAATCAACACAGTATTTAATGAGGTTCGGCAACGTGCCTACGTCCTCGGGGCAAGGGAGAGAGAGATTTTATTGATTCAACAATCAACTACAACTTATTCCTTCTTCAAGGAATTTCCAAGGGAGATTTTCAATGGAATACAATACATGAGGGCTCTAACCCTTATTTATAGCCACAAATTCCCTGGATTTAAGGAAATCCAAATTGGATTCGATCCCATCCAGAAAAGGAATCTGAATCCCAAAAGGAAAGCCAAAATGCGTCTGTCGACCGGCCGACTGACCCATGTCCACGGTCGACCGGACCCAAACCGAGAGCAGCGCTGTCAGTCGTCGACCGTGAGGTCGACCGCTCCTTGCCACGGTTGATCGGGCTTAACCCTGTGCATGTCGTGCACACCGGTCGACCGGGCGGTCGACCGGCCTTCTCCACTGGTCGCGCATATCTTGGCCTGCTTAATGCGTAGTCTTGCTCCTTTGTCGTCCGATCTCTGTGCTACCTTCTTCCATCTCCTCTATCTCCTCTTTCCCTACAATCTTTTCCTCTCAAATTCTAATATGGTATCAGAGCCAATCAAAATTCATATTTTGTTAATCATTGTCGACAAATTGTCACGCTCCTGCACCAGGCCACACTCATGTAGTACGTGCTTAGTATTGGGCCCATGTTTCCGTATTGCGCATATGATACCATGCCTAGCGATGGGCCACGCTTCATATTCCTGTTGTTGTTGCTTCCATTCCCTGTTGCGGCTACTACTGCGGTTACTCTAGTGCTGGAACAACCACTGGTGTAAATTATATACTGTTGTAACTTCTGTTATAACGACTATTGCAATTACTGTTGCTACAACTACTTTTGCAACTACTCTACTGCTGAAACAGCGACATATGCAGATTTTTGAGCCTGTGTTGTGTCTTTGCTGCTACTGCCACAAACACCATTCGTCTCTATAATTTCTACCAGCCAATCTGTAGCTCTCTACTGCTCTTTCTGAGCCACCAGCCACCTTTGTCATGCCCTCTCCTAGCCTTTGTATTTGTGTGGACTTTTCTGTTACAAAGGCTTGCCTCTTATTGTATTTTCTAGTACTTGAATCGCTAGATTGTGACGGCATTGCTTTGTCGTAGGATTCATTAAGGTCCAAGAATGGTACCAAGTGTTCTTTGCATGGTAAATCTGGTCAAGAGATATTATTTTATTTTAGTATTTAAATTCAACCAATATTTGGAAAATTTCTAGTTTGAAGCTTGGAAAGAGCCTTAAAAATTTATAGTATTTTAGAAGAATATATGACATTGCTAGATGCTTCTATGTGAAGAAGAGGGTATGCCTTCAAGCTATAGTTGCAGCTTTTCTTCGGCCTACTTTGCATGAAATAATTAGTGGGATATTCAATTTGGAGGTTTTACTAACATAAAATGTATTTTGGACTATCTTCCTTTAGTTATGGGTGATGTCGACTTGACCCCGGTTTCGGAACCGGTGGTTCTGGTTCCTCCATATAAGGAATCGGGGCCGGTCGGTTCTGATTCCGGTCCAGTTCTCTTTTTTATGTTCTGATACTTGAACTATTTCTACTCTGTCGAATACTAATTTTTATATATAAGAAAATTTTTATGAAATAATTAAAAAATAAAAAACTATAATATAGTAGAGAATTTTGTATAGAGATTTTGTAGAGAATTTTGTAGAGAGCTATGTAAATAATTTTGGTGCGGAGAATGGGAGAAATATTGTGCTATTTATAGATTACAAAATCTATTAAAAGAACTTATTTTTTAAACTTTAAAAAAAATTAAAAAAATATAACCCCCACCAACAGTCCAAAATTGGACTGTTGGTGGCCAACAATTCAATTTTGGACTGTTGGACTTGGATCGTGGAGCGGGCCGGTCCAAACGGCCCAAAAAAAATCTAGGCCCCAGGTAGGCGGGCCGGGCCGGTTGCTGCTCAGGCCCCAGGCGGGCGGGACAGGCCCCAGGCGGGCCAGACGGGCCCGGCCCCAGGCGGGCCCAAAAAAAAAAATAAATAAAAAAATTTGGTTCAAGAATCGGAACCGGCAGTTCCGGTTCTTAAAAAACAAAACTGGACTGGCTAGGGCCCGGTTCCTGTTTCCGTTCCACGGTTCCGGTTCGGTTCAACGGTTCGAACCGGAGCCGTGGTCGGATCTAGGTGGATGATCCTAAAAGACATTGCAAATTCCATTTAGCATGCCTGGCAGGAATAAAATAAGGGGTGTTATTTATAGGAGAGGGTTCATGAATGCTTAATAAAAACATTCATGATAATGTATTGAAGATATTCCTGCAGTGATGAATGGAAAAACTAATAGGCTTCGCATGCTACTTTAACTAGGGCTACCTTAATAACAGGGGCATTATGTTCAGAAAGGGAGTAAGATCAAGAATTCTGCTTTTTCTGAATTGTGGATTGAAAAATGTTTATTTGTCTTCTACCATTCGATAGAAAATCAACATTATATTGTTAATGAGTAATATATTTTCATTTAACTTGTTTTTTAGTCTTCATAAATGTTCAGTTTACCTTGATCAAATGAAAATTTGGCACTAAATTTTTGACAAATTATAAATTTTTATGCAAGTACCTAATAAATGAATAGTATTTTATTTACATGTTTAATTTTGTTTGTATTCATTAGCTAGGCTTATACTGCACCATTTCTTCTAAACTTTCATATGCTTTTATTTATTATTTTTTAGTTTTCTACATGTATGTTTGTGTGTATATATCTATTTATTTATATCTATGTGCTCGTCTCTCTCTCTCTCCCCCCTCTCTCTCTTCCTCTCTCTCTCTGTGTGTGTGTGTGTGTGTGTGTGTGTGTGTGTGTTTGGGGGTGCATCTGATACTAGAAATGAAACTAGTTTGTAAAATTTTGGTTGTTTTGCTCTTTAGAAATCTTGAAAAAGTTTCTCATCTAAACAAATTGTTTGTGTAGTGTGTGGACTACTATTGTTCGTTATGAAATTGATGGATAGCCAATTCATGTTGAAGTCCATTTGTTGGCACAATCTTTTCATATTGACATACATTACATTTTTATAGATGGTGCTTGATTCTCGTCGATAATTATTTTCCTTGGAATGTCTGGATTCTATGCATGTTCCAAATCAGTCTATATCATCTTGCTCCTGACGTAATCTGGTGTTTTCCAGAACTTCTTTAGGCTGTCTCCTGCATTTTGCTTTGCGGATGGACTTGCATCTCTTGCTCTTCGGCGCCAAGGGATGAAGCTAGGATCTGGAAGGGAAATTCTTGATTGGGATGTTACTGGTGCCTCCATTACTTATTTATTTTTTGAGGTATCTTTTAAAACAGAAATTAGAACTTATTTGTATGCTTTGAAATTTGTACACAAATGATTTAAAATTTTAAAAATGTTCATATGTTTCTGGTTGTAGAAACATTCACCAACTTAATGCAATTATAATTTTTATATTTTTCTTTTTTCAATATTTATTCCCTCTGAACTTTTTCTTTTTACATGAGACTGAAACAATAATCTAATGTAACTTTTTGTCATATAACTGCCCCTTTTGTCATTATAATTTTCTGCATGCCAACTGAAAATATGTCTATGAATGCCCTATAATTCAGGTAATGCTTTCAAATAGTTACATTTCCATCTTCAAATTTGGATAGAAAACGTTAGAACTTCAGTTTAAATATACCAATGTGAGGAAGTTATAAAAATACAGTAAAAAGTTTAAAATAAAGTTGCTTAGAACTTGATTTATGCTATGAAATTGATTGGGGTTTCCTTCTGTCTAAACATGGACTCTGGCACACCGGTGCATGTAGGGGAAAATGAGAAAGAAAGAAAGGAAAAAGGAACTGATCCAACCTACCAACAACACAAGGATGTTCTCACCTGTACTGTTCCAAATAGCGGAAAGTAGCATAACAAGCAAGTGCCGCTAGGCGCTAAAGCAAAAAGTGGCCACTAAAACCGGATGGGTATTTAAATAAATAAATAAATAAACGTAACTAATATTTGCAGAATTTATATATGCGTATTTTAGGAAATTCAGATTAGTGAAAGAGATAAAGAGATACATAGTGTTATTTCGAGCAATATTGAATCAAAAGAGATGACTTATGAGCCATAGGTGGGAGAAAGTAAGTTTCTTTGAAGCTTTATCACAGTTTGAGATAAAAAAAACTCAAATATCATACTTAAAAATCAAAAGTTGAAAGTTGAAACATTCAAAAATTTCAATAATAAATAAACCATGAAAGTCAAAGAGGTGCTTGCCTTTTTAGGACATGAATCGTTGATAGGCAAGACACTATTCTAAAGAGGGTTGGGTTTTTGCATTTAACCAGTTTTAAGAGGATCTTTTGTTTTTAAACCCACTTTTTGCCCGATTTAGAGTGTTTGTGCACGCTGAAATGCCCTCTACAACTTTCACCCATTTTCCTATTCCACATTGGGTGAAAATGTAGTTGTTCTCTACCGCTACACGGAAGTGGCGTTAAAAACTCTATTTAGCACACTACTTGACTTCAACCAAAAGTCAATACCCGTTGCCAGTGTGACTTTGTAATTACACCGACAGGACAGCCACTTGGATGTGATTTGGTTGGAACAATCATGTTTCAAGACATTATCCTAAAAAGATTGCTTGGAAGAAAGGTGGTAATGATCTTGTGGCAACTTGGTATCATTGTCTGGGATCCATTGTTTTATTGGTCACCTGAGAGGATGTTTATCTAAGTACAAGTCTGCCTAATATCAGACATTCCATGCAGGATTGTTACTCTTCAGATCTAACTCTTATTGTGACTCCTTCCTTAATTCGACACATTGGTCGAACAAATTTTGGTTTGGCTCTAGTGATTCAATGTACTGGAGGAATGCATGAGTTTGACACCTGTTGGTCTGAGCTCCCCAATCCAACTGTAGTCTTTGGATTATGTAAAAGGTTTGTGGGGCAAATTTGTCATGTTATAGTTTGCAAAGGGGAGAGAGAAGAAAAATAGAAAAAATAGTTCATTATTCTAGTCATCCTGTGATACTATCGTATTCTAGTTATCATGTAGTATTATTCAAGCCTAAACAGAATAAAATTGTTGAATTTAATGTAAATTAAAAGCTTCAATATAAGACATCCTTGCATATGCAGACCATGAACAATTTATATAATTATGTACGTCTATCATCAAGGCAATATGAATGTTATGTTTTAGTCTGCAAGGGTTGATGTTGTTATCAAGACACATAAATGAATGATTTTTTTGACCTTAGAAGATCTACAAGAAGTACTCATCTCTTCTTTAAACTAGGAGGATCTTCCTTCTCATAAAAATGTAAATTCTTTGTAGATTTTCAGATTTGTTATAGGCACATATTTAATCAAATTGTTATAATGTATGTCACCTCTACCTAGAAGCTCGTGAAATCACCTAGAGGGAGGATAGGTGATATGCTAAGCAATGTGGAAATTTAAAATTATCTCTAGTAAATTCTATGCAAAGATATGAACACATAAATGATGTCGAACTCACAACTAAGAAATGAAGTCTTATACCCCGTGAAGTGCTGTGAACTTCTCCTCGTGATTCCTCTTAAATAAGAATTGAGGTACGTATTTGCTTTCTTGATGTATACAGAGTTCAAACCAATAATCTTGTGAAAATAATAAAAACAATAAATATGTTTGTGCGATAAAATAAAGAAGTAAGAGTTAGAGAGATCAAACGCAAGCCAATCGCAAAGACAAGGATTATTATCGAGGTTCCAACCACTTGCTCTACGTCTCCGTCTTCAGCGCAATGAAAGATTCCACTATAATCACTCTCAATTACAATTGAATTTGATCCTGCAAGATCACTCGTAGCTGCAACACCCACAAGCTCCCTTATTCGTTCCCGCAAAAACTTCAACACTCGAGCCCGCAAGCTCAATCGAGTTGCAACCTCCAACAACTCAATACAAAGATTTAGAACTAGTGATCAAGACTTTTGACTACAAACAACTCTCTTACAACCCTAACTTATAAAGTAGATGAGAATTAAAAGCTCGTGTGGTGAAAACATAGATTTAGAATAATAGCTCAAAAAAAACTCTTAATGCAAAACTTAATTTTCTTTGAAAACTTAAGTAAAATTCTCATAAATATTGTATTTGACACTCTCTAATTGCTCATATTTATAAGAATAGGTTAGAGATCAAACCCCAGTAAATACCAATAATAAAAACATGTTAAAACACTGTTAAAATAATAATGTAACCATTTGAAACAAATCTGAAAAGATTTGACCAGAATATAGTCATTTAAAGGCAAAACAGGCAATTCTGCCTACTGGCGATTCACCGGCAATGCTCTCAGTCGACTGGCCAGAACAGGCCAACTGAGGTCAGTGCTCAGTTTGCACTGGCGGTCGACCGTGCGGTCGACCGACTTGGGCCTGCTCAAAAGAGCTGGAGCCAGTGGTCGATCAGGCTCAGAGTCAGATATCGACCGGGCTTAGAGTTAGATAGTTATGTGCACATTGTGCACACCCGGTCGACCGAGGGGTTGACCAAAAGAACTTTCTGCTCTGCTGTCGGTCGACCAGCCTCTGTCCAAAAACAGTATTGTTTAAAAACAAAAATACTTTGAATAACTCTTTTAGAAAATACAAATAAATTCTCATAAAATCTACAAAAATAAGTTCATATAAATATTTTAGAGTACAAATGTGTATGATTAAAAATTAAAACATATTTCAAACATTTTGAACTTTTTTGTAATATTAAAATCATTTTGGAATACTAAAACTAAACTTTAAACTTGTATGAGCTCTTGAATCAACCCGTGTTTGGCTTTGAGGTTTTTATTGAAGCTAAACTCCGATCTATATCTTGATTAAACTTGAAACTTATGTATCATAAGATCATTAATAACTATAACTATACGAGTTAATCATCATCAAAACTAGAGTGATGAACCTTTGGGCCAATAATCTCCCTCCTTTTGAGATGACAAATTCATGGAGTTATATATGCATTAATAAAGAAGTGCTTTATAAAAGCTCTCCCTTAACTTATGTATAAACATAATGATATAAAGATAGGCAATAAAGTTTTAAAACATCAAACAAAAACACATATATGCATAAAACATAATCATTAAATGTGCAAAAATATATCAGATATGCAAAAAATATAAAACAATACATAAAACTCCAAATTTCTCTCTTTTTTCTCATTTCATCAACAAAGGTATAAGAAAATCAAAATACATTTTGAATACCAATTGAAATAAAAAATTGTCCATTGAATACCAATTAAAAACTAGATACCAATTGAGATTATAAAACTAAATACCAATTGTAAATTAGACAATAGATTGATGAGGACATCACGCCAGTTCCCAATTATCTTTTCATGCCTTTGCTTATTTAGAGATGTTATGTTTTGTTTATCTTGCTTTTAGTACCTCATCGGTTATATCCTAGAAGTTTACTTTATAAGAGCGTATATAAAGATGCTCAACTCAATGAATAAGTAGACAATGATTAAATATAAAAATTTCAGTTAAAATTTCAGAGCTCTTGGGTTCTTGAGTTTTAGGTGCGAAGCTCGTGGTGTAAGGAGAGCAATGCCCGCGTAAGGGGTGTGAAACCCAAAGTTATCTGGTTCTTTCTCCAACCGTAATCTCTCTTTTCATTTTATTTCTTATAAAACCTTAGTTTTTCTTTTTTATTTGAATTCGAAGGTGATTGCAATCCTGTAATACATCAATTTAGTATCAGAGTTTTGGTCCCAATCCCCTTCGAATTTCTTCTCTTCTAAAAATCCTAGATCTAGATCTCTAATCTATTTTGGAAAAAAAAGATTACTATTAGATCTAGATTTAAATCTAGATCTACTTTGCAAAAAAGAAAAAAATAGAAAAACAGAAGAAAAAAAGAAAACTAAAAAAACAGAAAACAGGGGGAAAACAGAAAACAAGGAGGGAAAAAAGAAGGAAAAAAATTGATTACTGTTCACGTGACCAGTAATCACTCTGATTACTATTCACAGTGAACAGTAATTCCTAATTACTGTTCCTATGAACAGTAACCACCCGGTTACTGTTCTACCTCCCCCTCGTCCATTCTGAGCTCGTTTCAAGCCCGATTCGAGCCGTTTTTTAAACAGCGGATTCGCAGAGAGCAACACTACACATCTACAGCCTTCATATTCTGGTTCAAATTTCGGTCGTCTTCCAGATTCAACTCAACAGATCAACGCCTCCACAGTCCAGAGCTTGTTTCTGCCCGATTAGTGCCCAATTTGTGCCATTCTCGAGGTAGTCATCTTCCACTTCTTATCACCGCTGTTTAGGAGTCTTGTGGGCGATTTTAGCTCTTCAGTGTGAATTATTCTCTGAGAAATCTTAGAGAATTTGTGTGTTTGGGCGTGAACGACTCATCCCTCAGGTGATATCATAACTTGACCTGAATCGTTAACTGTTAGATTACTTACAACTACTATATGGATTGCTATAATTTGTTAGTTGAAATGTTATTTTCTTCGATCTAGTGGTTGCATTAGCATTTATCGCTTTTCATCATTTTACAAATGCATTTTTCTTTGTATTTAGAACTTAAACTTTAGGATATTTTTTGTTTAGTGCATATGTTTAGTTTAATTGACTCTAGGGTTCTCCATTGCATCTGCTTGTTTGCTTGAGCCATCATGACTAGTCAACATTATAGGGACCCCCACTTAGACCAGTTACACGATCTCCATCAGGGTCATATGTCTGTTCATGAATACACTGCCATATTTAAGAACTTAACCCATCGTAGTGAAGTGAGAGAGCACCCTTCTGAGACTCTAACTAGGCTTGTTTGGGGTTTACGACCTAAAATAAAACGTGCTATGATTACTGGCCCCTATGACTTAGATACTGTTGAAGAGGCCTTTGATGTTGCATTAAGGTTGGATTTGACTTTCAAAACCCTAGTCAATGCTAAGGCGAGGTGTTCTAAATGTGAGGGATATAGACATTATGATTATCAGTGTCCTTTGGAGAGTCAACATGTTAGAATTGTGTCTAGTGATGAAGTTGACGTCTCAAAGGTTATTGAGGAAGTCCATGTTCCTTCCAATACTGTTAGTATAATAGAAAACACAGCAGTTGGTGCCGGCATACTAGTTATTGATGAAATCACATGTCTTATAGCGCCAGTGATGACGTGAATGAGATAGTTGAGCCTACTACATTGCATTTGCCTGTTACATATATTGATGATATCACTAGGTCGATAGCAATTTGCAATGATACTCATAAATTTGTTGCATACCCGTATGGTAATTTGCAAGAAATTATGGTTGATAATAAGGTGATGGTTAAAAGTCGCTGTGAGGCTGTGAGAAAGTTGCACGCTTAGCGTAAAGACTTCGATAGGGCTTTGAAGAGGATTGCTTCCATTGCTTGTGAGTTGGATAGCCCATGGGATACTAGTATTAGCTCCGTCTTCAGCAGGGATGATGCGCCTTGGCATACTCTCTATGTCTTGATCGAGCTGTCATCTTTCGCAGCTGACCTGTCACAGAGACCAACTTTACCTCCACCACCATGGTATTAACATGGCGTACCAGTGATGCTGCTACGACCACCACCTTGACCCGATTGAGATGCTTTGTGAGGAGAGTCCTCACTGACCGGTCGAGTTTCTCCCACCCTGAAGGAATTGATGAGGACATCACGTTAGTTCCCAATTATCTTTTCATGCCTTAGCTTATTTAGAGATGTATTTTGTTTATCTTGCTTTTAGTACCACATCGGTTATATCCGAGAAGTTCACTTTGTAAGAGCTTATATAAAAAGCCTCAACTCAATGAATAAGTAGACAATGATTAAATAAAAAATTTCAATTAAAATTTTAGAACTCTTGGGCTTTTGAGTTTTGGGTGCGAAGCCCCTAGTGTAAGGAGTGCGAAGCCCGCGTAAGGGGTGTGATGCCCAAAGTTATCTGGTTCTTTCTCCAACCGTAATCTCTTTTTCATTTTATTTCTTGTAAAATCCTAGTTTTTCTTTTCTTATTTGTATTCAAAGGTGTTGCGATCCTGTATACATCACAAATACTTATTGAAAATTTTCAAAATTAAATACCAATTGAGATCAATCAAAATCAAAATAATAGATACCAATTAAAATGATTGAAATTAAGATATTTATACCAAGTAGCAGAAACAATTTTAAATGTTGATACCAATTGTAATAATTTGTATCAAATAAAATAAGAATAATTTTATTAAAAGAAAATATTTTGTCAAAAAGAAAGAATTAAAAATTAAGGAATTTTCTCTCCCTGTTTGAAATAAAAACAGAACTAATACATAAGCTTTAAAAAATAATATCAATTGAAATAAAATAAAGCTTATCAGAGATTAATTTGTGCTAAAGAAATAATATGCATGAAAAACATGCATGAAAGTTTTTAAATATGCACAATTAATCACGTCATATATATGTATGTATACCAATTACAAACGTACATATATAGATAAACAAGAATGAATATACACGAAACATATATTGATTATAATTCAAGTGTATAACTCAATTGAAATCACCATACTTAATATGTCATTGTAAAGAGAAATATTCAATAGAATCATACAATGCATGATCACCCATCCAACTACCCACTAAGGGTAGATATTTTCAAAAATAGATAGTATTTGAAAGTAATTTGAAAATACTACCATGTAAAGAAATAAACAAAGATAAATAAACTAATTTTTGAAATAAATTAAACTAGTTCAATCTTATTCAATAAGAACATATTATATGTATCAAGAAAGATGCTAATTACACAATAATTATCACTCAAAAATCCTATGCAAATATGCTCAAGAATAGTAAATTCATGAGTAAACAAAAAGGTGAGTGTACAAATATTATGTAAATATCGTATTCATGAAAATAAAATAATTTTGTGCAATAAAGTTTTAAAAGAATCATCAAAACTCATGTAGAAGTTATTTTTAGAATTTAAAGCGAAACTAGATTTGTAATAAATCACACGTCTTTATTCTTTTGAAAATAGGAAATAAAAAATATCCCCTTTAAAAAGAATGTTGATTTTAAGAACTAACTAAAACTCATCAAGTAAATCAAGAAATACTTTTTCATTTACTTGAAAATTTATAACAACTTATTAGGCTCCAATAGAATCTTTATCCACTAATAAGATAGGCAAGATGCACATTTAAAATATGAAAATAATTTTCAAATTATATGTAAAGTTAAATAACCAATAACTTATTATTAAACATATATGAGATCTAGGTTACCACACTTGCAAACCAAAACATATAAACATCTATGTATTAAAATTTGATATCAAGTTAAAAATCACGATATTAGTTGAAAATAAGTATCAATTGGGAAATCATGATAAAACCTCCTAATAAAATAAATTATGCATGAGCTCTAAGAATCCATCATAATTACAAATATAGATGTATAAAAGAAATTCATATAACCTTCAAGTAACATGCAAGTTCATCAAAACTAGAGCATACATGTACAATCAAACATGGATTGAGTACACAACAAGGATATATAGAATATATCACACAAGAATTAAGTGACACAAGAACCATGCATGTATATCAAATAGTTTTCACAAACTTTCATGTACATGAAGAAAAAATAATTTGTATTACAACATAAACACTTTTTTGTAAAACAAGAGAAATTATTAAAAATTGTAACAAAAACTAATTTTATCTACAAACAAGATATACTTGTAAACATATAATAAAGCAAATATGTAAAAATAATAGATGGAGAGTTACTGATACAAATCTTCATTCATTTAAATCAAAGATGGTCTTCCCACCTAACTCTTTTATAGCGATGCTTCCGTTGATTAGATCATCAAGTTTCATGTGCATCCACCATCAAGACACCAACTTTCCCTATGTCTTGGAGGAGGACACACCTACATCAAATAGATTTGGTGTCTTTTGGTACTCATATTTTCTTGGGTCTTTGGATGTTAGCATTTCGAATCCAAACATTGTTTTTAATCACATAAAATTTATCATAGCAAAAATTAGCTAAATGACCTTTGTGGTCACAATGTGTACAAGTGTACACTTCGGCATGAGTGTGAGCATGGGTTGCAAGTTAAGTGTATGCATGAATATGTAAACTTGTTTCTTATGAAATACAGATTCTAATCTATTATGATCAAAAGCATATTTGCTCAAGGTTGAGTTCAAACAATTAGTTTTCTTTTGTAAAATCTCAAAGCCTTTATTTTCAGAAGAAACATTTTAATTCCCATTTTTATCCCAAAAAGATAAAACAATAGAATTATGACAAGAATGAGAATCAAAATCCTTTGTCACTTTAGCAAAAAAGTAGACAAATTCTCTTTTTCTTTTAAAACAAAATCCAATTGATTTTTAAAGATTTTTTTATTGAAAAGAAATCAATTTCATTTTTCAAAGTCTTATTTTCTTTTAAAACAATTTCCTTTTCTTTGGAAATCAAAACAACTTTGTTTTTCAAAGAAGTATTCTCTTTTAAAATCACATCTTTCTCTTTGAAAACAAAATCTAGTTTTGAAGATAAAAACACATTTTCTTGCTTCAACTTCAATCTTTTATTTTTCAATAATTATATTTTTCTAGTAAATCTTCACAAAACATGACAAGCTCATCATTTAGCATGTTTGCATTTTCATCAAAATCGGATTCTGAGCTTACCTTAAAGGAGTCATCCCTTTGGATCATGAAGCATGCTTGGTCAGAGTCAACATCTCTTGAATATCTCTTTGTATCATTTGAAATTTGTTCACCAAAAGATAATAATATATTTCACAATGTAAAATTGGAATCACAATAAGAAACCCTAGGAATATAATCATTGTTAAGAGTTTGCTTTAGTGCAATAGTGGCTTTAGCATTTGCATCAAATTTTTTTGTCATTCTTAAGATTTAACTTCTTGGCTGTGGTAAGATAAACATTTCTTCCTAGACATGTGAGATATGCAATCATCTTAACTTTTCAAATTTAGAAGTTAAGGATATCAAACATGGGTGCTGCTAGAAAATCCATGTGAGTTGTGCAAACAAATATTATGATTATCAAATTTATGGATCACTTCTCTATGTTAAACCGAATATCAGGAGTACTAGCTCTGATACCAATTGAAATCACCTAAGGGGGGTGAATAAGTGATACGCTAAGTAATGCGGAAATTAAAAACTTATCTCTAATAATTCTACACAAAGATATGAGCACATAAATGATGTCAAACTCACAACCAATAAATGAAACCGTATACCCCGTGAAGGGCTCTGAACTTCTCCTCGTGATTTCTCTTAAATAAGAGTTGAGGTGTGTATTTACTTTCTTGATGTATAGAGAGTTCAAATCAATAATCTTGTGAGAATAATAAAACAACAAATATGTTTGTACGATAAAATAAAGGAGTAAGAGTTCGAGAGATCAACCGCAAGGCAAAAACAGAGGAATGTTATCGAGGTTTAAGCTACTTGCTCTACGTCCTCACTTTCACCGCAATGAAGAATTCCACTATAATCACTCTCGATTACAATTGAACTTGATCCCATAAAATCACTGGGTGCCGCAACTCGTACAATCTCCCTTACTCATTCCTGCAAGAACTTTAACACTCGAGCACGCAAGCTCGTTCGAGGCTGCAACCTCCAACAACTAAATACAGAGGATTTAGAAACTAGTGATCAAGACTCTTGATCACAAACAACAACTCTCTTACAACCCCAACTTATAAAATAGATGAGAATTGAAAGCTCAAGTGTGGTGAAAAAAAGTATTTAGAATAATAGCTCAAGAAAAAAAACTCTTATTGCAAAACTTGATTTCTTTGAAAACTTAAGTAAGCTTCTTGCAAATCTTGTATTTAACACTCTCTAATCACTCCTATTTATAGGAGTAGATTAGAGATCAAATCCCAGTAAATCCCAATAATAAAACATGTTAAAACAATAATGTATTCGCTTGAAACAAATCTGGAAAGATTTGACTAGAATATAGCCGTTTAAAGGCAAAACAGGCAATTCTGCCTACTGGCGGTCGACCGGCAATGGCTCAGAAAAAGAGTCGTTGCTTTCAGTCGACTAGAACAGGCAAACTGAGCTCAGTGCTCAGTTTGCACTGTCGGTCGACCATGCGGTCGACCAACCTGGGCTTGCTCAAAAAAGCTGGAGCCAGTGGTCGATCAGGCTCAGAGTCAGATAGCTGTGTGCATATTGTGCGCACCCGGTCGACCGGCCTCAGCCTAAAAACAATATTGTTTAAAAACAAAAATACTTTGAAAAACTCTTTTAGAAAATCTAAATAAGTTCTCTTAAAATCTATAAAAATAAGTTCATATAAATATTTTTGTTTAATAATCAAAATATATTTCAAACATTTTGAACTTCTTTTTATAATATTAAAATTATTTTGTAATAATAAAACTAAACTTTAAACAAGTTTTTCCAATCCTACATAAAACACAAAACCAAGTTATTAAAATTCTTTTGAAGCTCTAATATGTGTGGACAACTCCAATACACATAAATCGATATTAACTTGTTTTTGAGATATTCTTTTCATAAAATCAATATTGTGATAAAATGAAGCTTAATAAACCAATAAAAAAACTGTGTGTGAGTTTGAGCAATCAATTTTCTAATCTAAACTTTAACAAAACTACTAAACTAGACATCTTACAAACTCTATAAACAATCTTCAACTTGATCTTCATTTTGAACTTGATCCAAACTTGATTCATGTGAACTATATTTGATGTATCATTTGTGCATGAGCTCTTGAATCAATCCGTATTAGCTTCAAAACTTGACTTTGAGTCTTTTGTTGAGCTAAACTCCAACCTATGATCTTAATTAAACATGATAATTATGTATCATAAGATCTTTACTAACTAGAAGTACATGAGTTAATCACCATCAAAACTAGAGTAATGGACCTTTGGGCCAACAGCTCGATCATGTCAACATCTTGTCCCTTCTATTTTCTATAAATGAACCCATTTTCTTTTGTGCATTCAAAATAAAGGGAATGTTTACTCCATTGTGTGCTAGAGCCCATATGTTCAAGTCTGAGAAAGAGCCACTTCCAGTGGATGAGTTAAGCTAACTCTCAGACGCTATTGGGAGCTTCAAGTGTATATATAACAAGTTTTTTCTCCTCAATGTTAAATGTTATATGCATTCCTAGTTTCTCTCTTTCCTCCATACTTTCTTTCAGGTTTGACTAGGCACCCGTTCCTATTTTGGAATGATTTGAAGGAAATTTTGGTAAGTTAATTCATCTAAACAAGCTGAGACCATTTAGCTGAACATTATTGTGATGTAATTAATCCCATATGTTGTATACTTACACTATAGTTTTAAGAGGAAAAACATATTGCTAGACATTCAATTCAAGTTGAAAAGTTTAGATTGTGAAAATTAGAGAGTTATTTAGTCCTCTTTCTACATTCTTATTTATAGAAAAAATACAATTCTAACTCCTAGTAGCAATATGACTCCTAGTTCATAATGACTCATAATTAGATAATGACTCATAATTACATAGTGACTCTAATAACATTTTCTCTCAGTTGGAGCATATACATCGTATATGTCCAGCTTGTCAAAAATAAATCTAACTTTGGTCTTCCCAAGAGGCGTTGTGACTATATTTGATATTGAGTCTAAATGATTTATGCTCTCAAACCTTTTGGTGCACCACATGATAGTTTACATCAATATGTTATGTGCGCTCATGAAAAACATGATGTTCAGCAATGTGAATGGCAACTTGATTCACAACACAATCTCATAGGAGATTTTAAGTGAAACGAAGCTCCAATGGAATCATTTACCCAAATCAACTCACATGTCGAATTTATCATTAACAATATTCTAATTCAGTACTAGATCGTGATATCAAACTCTCTTTATTAATCCAAATAAAATATTCCCCTAACAAATACACAATAGCTTGTGGTTGATTGCATATCAATAGTTGTGCTTGCCCAGTTTGCATATGAAAAAACTGACACTCAAATATGTCCACAACAGAATACAATAGTCTTTTTCCAAAGCCTTTTTCAAGTAGCTGAGTATTCGTATTGTTGCATTCTAATGACTTGTCTTTGGTGCTAAAAGAAACTAGCTTACCACACTTGACTATAAATGTCAGGATTATCTAAGTCCTCCCACTGATTTGCACCTTAACTAGCTAGCCTTAGACAATATGTCAAGTATATATTTTCTTTGAAAGATTCTTTTTTTGATCTTGCCATCTTAATACCATCTTAATACCCAAGAAGTATCTAAAAGGTCCAAGGTTCTTTGTCTAGAAACACTAGTAAAGTATCATTTCAGATATGCAATTCTTTGTGCATCGTCGCCCTTGATCACAATGTCATCTACATATATTACTACAAGTATTCTCTTTCCCTGAGGCTAACGAAAGAAAACCGAGTGAACCTTTCGGGCACGAGAAAGACCAAACTCCTGGACAACTAATGCAAATTGCCCAAATCAGGCTCTTGGTGACGGTTCAACCCATATAAATATTTCTTCAATTCGTATATTTTCGCAGACTCTCCCTAAGCAACAAACCCAAGTGGTTGCTCTATATATACCTCTGTATCGAGAATGTCATGGAGAAACGAGTGGCGTATCTAGGATTTCAAAGACAAGGGTCACAAAAATATATAATAGCTTTCAACTTCAAAGATAAAGCTTCCAAGCCAAATCCTCTTACTATCAATCACCCAAAAAGTCAATGTTGAATAAGATAACAAGATCAATAACAATTACAAACTTCTTCGACGCTTGACTTATTTTGAAATTGTTTCATGATTACATTATTGCTAATAGTATCAAATATGTCAGACTCGATATATGTCACCAAACAATTATTCATCAATTGATCTCCCATGCAGTTGTGTAGCTTACTTTTCACGATATTCATACCAGAAAATTCTCTCTCAACACTTGCAGGTACCACAGGTAAAATCAATGCAAATTTCAAAAACTTGTAAACAAAAGCATATACCATGTCTTTTTTACTTCATCTTTTTTGTAAGTCGTGCAGTCCCTTTTAATTATAGAAACTCATTTTTGAATCGCATATCATGAATGAATGTCTCCAGTTGATTACCAAGAATCAGTAGATTGGATGATCGGAAATTATTAGGATAAAACTTAGCAAGACGAAGTAACTTCTCTTTATTAAATGCTAAAAGGAACCACTGAGATTTAAGCATGCTACACAAGTAACTGTGTTCGCTTTAGTAAAGTGATTGTTTAGCTCTTGAACTTGTAAATCAATAACAATATAGAACAAGTCATACCTATAATGATGCAA
This sequence comes from Agave tequilana, assembly GCA_038442645.1. Classification (NCBI taxonomy): domain Eukaryota; kingdom Viridiplantae; phylum Streptophyta; class Magnoliopsida; order Asparagales; family Asparagaceae; genus Agave; species Agave tequilana. The sequence continues at coordinate 35,853 of JAVJIF010005469.1, forward strand.
GTTGAAAAAGCTCTGAGTATTGCTACGTGTTCTCCTCGTGGGTATAATATATCATCCATGTTAGGGACCTCGATATCATGTTGGGCACAAAAATGAAGAAACATATGTAAGGAAAGACTCTCATCCAACACATCTCATTTCTTAAAACTGCTGCTTGGCTATTTTCAAAAGATACATGACATTTATAATATCTTGATTTTTTTTCTCTGTAACGCCAAAGACAACTCAGTAGTGATCCCCAATATATCTCTCATCAAATGAATGGAAAATGCATACTCAAATATTCGCATCATTTGTAGTTTCATTATAACTCCTCTCCTTTCAGTAGATGATGTGTCATCTATACTCTCAAGTGATACAATCACAGAGTACTATAAAAGAATCAAGTTCACCATTGAATGATAATGAGAACTTCAACGCGTATCACTAGCACACTTAAGCCTCATTTTCTGATTCAAATCTCTACTATTTTTTTAGTTCACTACTTTCAAGTCCTTTAAGAATCTCATTAACTTGTGCTTCTTGAAAAATATCCTGAAGTTGGCAGAAGCTCCAACAATATTACAAATGTTTGCAACAACTGTGAACATCACCATCCATCTTGAGATGATTTTTAATAGCAGTTAACTGCAGTTGGTGAGCAAAACAATGGACATAATATTCTGATGAATTTTCATTTAACATAAGAGCTTTAAGTTCATTGAATTGACCTCGCATTTTACTTGTCACATCATATCCTTGTGTCCACAATTTTGAGATGCTCAGTCCATGTGTAACAAACATAGCGTCAATTATTGCCTTTAATGTTGTGACACTGGTGTCATTAACATGTAAGATTCCTAAGAAGCACTCGATAATATGACCATGTTTATATATATATTGGAAGACAACTGTCATCTACTCTTTAGTTGATGCATCTTGAGATTTATCAACCAAAATGACAAAATATTCATCCCTCAAATCATTTACAAATTGAATTTCTAGTTTTTGTTGCAGCGGCGCACACAATATTCTTTTGATCAGGAGATATTAGTTTTGATTGTCTGGAGTATTTTGTAAGACCACTTTTCTATCTCCTCGTAGTTCTTGCAAGGAATTACAAAAGCTTCAGAAGTTTTTAGAATATGAAGATTCATCATGTCCACGAAAAGCTAATCATTGTACAAAAGATACTGAATAGAATCAACAGATGCATTCAACCGAGTCCTATATTGATATCAAGCATGATCCGGAGCACTTTGAAATTGTACTATCAATGTGTTGCTCTTGTCATTGCAAGCTCTCCCCTTTCTTCACTGCTAGATTGTGAGAGCTGTGAGAGCCTCCAACGTGAGCTTTCAATTTCACTTTTACATGTTTTCAATTTCTAAATTCTTCTGTAGTAAATGCATCCCAACCTGATTGCTCATTGACTTTTAAAAAGATAACAAAATAAGCAAAATGCTGCATTTTTGCTCACATTATACTCCAATCAATTCGAGTAGATCGCAAACCAAGCTGGATTACATTGTCAGATTTATCAGTAAATAGTGTTTGGGGGTAGTCCTCTTTTTTCATACAGGGTTGGAAGGACTTTTTTGCAAATATGCCCTTCGAATGCGTTTTTTCTCATGAGACAAAATAGTACTACTATCAAATATTGAAACCCGTAACCCAAGATCGATCGAGAGATCTTCCAAGTTAACTTCAATGAGTCTCTGTTTCGATAAAGGATCAGTTTCTTTATTATTTGTAGAAGTGCTTGGACACTTCGGCAAATGTTGAGTAACGCTTTCTTCCATACTTGAACTCTCATTATGTTTCAGTTTTCTTATAAGAAATTTGTTGATGGCTCATTTGAAATTTTAATTAACTTATAAAATTGAAACTTGAAGATAGACGGTTACTTGCATATTGATAAAACTTATAAGTTACATATATGTTATTAGCAAGCATTCAAATAATTACATTCACAATGTATATCCAATATGCAATCTCTACAAAAGTACAAAACGCAACACATTACACTTAGAGTAATTCATTTGTGTATAAGCAAATAATTAAGTTCAATTAAAATTATTCTTCAAAATGAAAGAATTTCAATGAAAACTAACCTCTTTTTTGTAAATAAATCAAAAAAGATTTTCTAGAAGTATGAAACAACTTCGTTTTTAAACAAACTTTTCAAGGATTATGCGCCATGGCTGCAATAAATGAATCAAAGAGAGAAAAGTAATCAGTAGACAAAATCCAAAGATAGAAAGTTCTAATAGAACCAATGGATTCAAGAAATCTTAACTAAAATTAAATTTAAGTTCGTTAGAATCATAAACCTTAAAGCAAAATGAATGACAATATTCGATAAATACATATCAAACTCACCAAATCTTGAAGATGTTAAGCTTATTGAATTAGAACTTCATTATTCTGATGTCGGCATCCTAGAAATCCCCACAGAATTCAAGCAATCCTTTTAGAAAGAAATTTCTTTAAACAGATAAAAGAACTTGCCAATCCAAGAAAAAAGGCGAGATACTAAATAAATCATTATGCACTGTTATTATGTATCCTGGATTCAATGTTCAAGACAACAAGTTGCTTAGTATTGACAGAAGTAACTAACTACTGGAAAAGTTTAGTGGATTAGATGTACAGTTAGCTTTTCTAACAAGTAAAAAATTGTATAATCAATCATCAAACCCATATGTGCTCAAATAGTTTTCTTCTGAGTTTGAATATAAAGACGAGTTTCCTTTCTGCTCATCACAAGCATGTGTACATTAGAGCACATTCTTGTTTCTTATAGTCAGTACAGCTGTGCTAATATTTTTTCAGCATAACTTGCAAAAGTTTCACTTGGTAAGCTTAAATCATCATGTACATCTGATGGCTAAAGGTGCAATAAACAGGCAGACCAAGATGGCAACCAGACTCGATGATGATCTTGGCTATACTTGGTTTTAGCACAATTTATTTAGTGCAAAAGTTCAAATTTGAAAGGATCTTCTAAAACTATAAACTTTCTATATAAAGTAGTAGTCAAAAATGCGGGAGCACACACTAAATATGCATTAAGTGACCAATTGACCTTCTGTGTCACAATTCATCTTTTCACAATTCATCTTTTCATGAAAGGTAGGTTTTTAAGTAGTAAAGAAAAATCTAAAATGATAAGTAGGGAGGCTCAGATAGCTAATTAACTTGCATCTATCTACAATTCAATAGCAGATATCACTTGGATAAGATAGCTAAATGATGCGCTTAGCAAACAAAACCTCAAGCACATTACTAGCTTATTCATCAAAATTTACCCCTTCAAACAGAAAACATTCCAGTGAAGAAATCAGTAGACCATGAGGAAAAAAAACATATTGATTCCCATATTGAAACCCCAATCTCTCATCTTATTCTAAATTGATTCAAATGACGCAAACAACACAGCCCACTTGTGCATTCCATTAGTTTTCTCATCAAAATCACCACAATATCATACACGAATTTTCTTCACAAGGTTTTTCGAAATCTCCACACAAGAACCCCAAGTCCACGAAAAGTGCCAATTGAATCAATTCCCAAATCATCAACCATTATACTAGTCCAATTTAATGACGCAAGAAAAAAGCAACTGGTAGCTACACATAATCTAAAATAAACCAATTTCCACAAACAGACATCCGATCAGCTAACGCCAAACTAAAGGATCAAATCACAAAAAGCGAAAGACTTTACCTTCACTAGAAACCAGTTGAAGAAGATGGGCAATCAGTGGACGTAGGAACTGAAAAATCACTAGAAGACCCCTAAAAATCTCCAAATTAGCGAAGAGAAGGTGACCGATTCCGCTGGTGCCGACTCCAAATCGGACCACACCGATACCAGGGTGAAGATCTGGAGCTTTAGGGCCAGCTGGAATCGACAGCCTGAGAGAGAGGGCACATAGAGAGTCTCAAAAGAGGGGGCACAAATGAAGAGTTAAAGCTCCTCCTCTGGGAGGAACACATTCTTGATATCTAGCTAATGTAAGGGTTGTGATGACTTGTAACCAGCGAAATAAGTATTTGGACTAAAGACTAAAAACTATCTTAGCTACTAGTGAAAAAAATACACACCATAAACCTGAGAGTATCCTTTGGCTACTAGTAGTGTCTTCAAGCGAGCTAAGATCTTATTTGGATTCAGCTTTATATTATACACTTATTAAAAAACAACTGCTTGTTTCCCTGGAGGAAGATAAAATAAGGTCTCATGTCTTATTCTGCTCTAAAATCATTTCTTCTTGCATGCATCTCTCTACCCTGGCATAAATGTGAGAACTTAAGTAAGTTCATAAAAGAAATAAAAACATTATAGGAAGACGATAAATGAGAATAAGAGAAACAACAAAGGATGAGAAGTTTAGCGTGTATTCGAAGACGAAGAGCAAGCGGAAGGTCATCAGAACTAAAATCAGAAAAAACAGGAGCAACCTCATTGGAGTGCAAACTATTCCCACCAAATTGTTAAGTAAAAACTGGAGCAGCAGATAATGGTGGCACAATAGAGGTGCGTCTTGTATAAACTCTGGTTGGTTCTTCAAGTTTAGGAGGCAAATTGTTAAACATCTATAATTTCTAATGCTGCAAAATTATTAGTAGAATGTTCCTGAACTAAAAAATGCATACATCTTCATTGGACTTAGAAGAATGGCAATGCCAGAGTATGGTTTAGACTTAAAAATTATAACATCAACAAAGATTATAAAACAGTTTAGTTCTAAATAATAACACTTATATATCTTCTAAGTACATGAATATCCAAGAAACACACTTTTAAAGGGATAAAGATCTAACTTGGTTTTATATGGATCATTATTATGTACAAACATATAGTTCCAAGCATTTTAGGGTAAAAGGAACAAAACAATTTTTGTACACAGAACAAAATAAGGAATCAGACCGCATAGAACAAATCAAGGCACGCAGATAATCAAATAGCATGTGGTAAGAACGGCATGCCCCCAAAAAATTTACGAACCCGCATGTGAATTAATAATATGCATGCAATCTCAAGCAAATATTGATTTTTATGTTCAACAACTCCAGTTTGTTGAGGGATAAATGAACAAGAGTATTGATGTACAATACCATGGTGTCATAAAGTTTGAAGAACATGAATTAAAAAATTCCTTATCATTGCCAATTCTCATTACTTGTATGGAGGTATTAATTCATCCTTCACTTCAGCACAAAAGTTTTGAAAGATAGAAAACACTTAAGAACGACTTTCACCAAAATAAATCCAAGTGACACAAGAATAATCGTCCATAAAAATTATAAAATACTTGTAAAAAAGTTTTGGTGCTATTGAACAAGCACCCTATACATCTGAATGAACTAAAACAAACAGGTTGTTGTCAACTCTTTTATTGACTATCAGGATAAAACATTCAATGATGTTTGCCTAGTTAACATGACTCATAGTCTAAAGACATAGCATGACTTAACTCGGGAACTAAAAACTTCAAACCTTGTAAAAATGGCCTAACCAGCAACGTTGATCAATAGCAGGTACAGAACTATAACATATTACGATTTTGTAGTCCAAGTCCAGATAATGCAACCCGACACACTCACACTCTGTGCCAATCATCTTTCTCATTCCAGGTTCCTTAAATACACAATGTGGGGAGAGAGTGTTACTGCATAATTTAAGGATTTAATATTTCTACTGATTGGTAACAAATTAAAGGGGAACTTTGAAACATAATCCATAAACGACAAAGATAATGAGGATGTAGCATTGGCATCGTTATTACCTTGTATAGAAGATATAGAATCATCTACAAGTGTCACCAGTGGATGGAAAGAACCTGAATCAAGAGATAACAAACATTTACTCCTGGTAATATGATGTGAAGCTCCTGAATCTATAACCTACATGCGAGGAGAAGATGTTGTAAGGTAAGCACTGAAGTTACCTATCCAGGCTAGAGTAGCTGGAGGAAGAAGAGACATTTAGGCAGCCTAAAATTGTTGAAACTGTTTATACTCCTCATCTGTCATACTCCTGGCATTTCCTTGTTGCTCCTGAGTTGTAGCTATATTGACAGCCTGAGTTGGCTTCTCATGTAGCTTCCAACGAATGTTCTATGTTTGACTTACTTCCTTATAACAGTGACAGGTTCCTTCAAAAGAACATGTCCGCCAAATCTCCCATGAGAATACCCTTCACCATGTCCACCACGAGAAAGTCCTCAGGAACAACCACCAAAATTATCTCTCTCGCCAGACTCTATCCTGGTCCTGGATAACTAGTGTAGACCTTTTCTGGGTCTCATCAACAGTGGGATTATTATGAGATTCAACTTGAAAAAGTGCTATATAAGAATTCGTATGTCTCTGGTAAAGATCTGATTGATAAACTCATTTTCACCTATGATTGTGTCAGTGTATATTCTGAAAAAGACTGTCGCGAAAAGTAAGTATTATGAGCTCTGCTCCTGCATTTGCTTCACATCAATCATGATGGGAAACAAAGTCTCCAACTCTTCCACAGACTTGTTGAATATGCATAATGTTTGGCCAACATGTTGGTCTCTTTTTTGCACCTGAACAACTCTTGGATCACGTCATATAGGTACGGTTAAGATTATTGATACCTCAGTATAGTTGTTGAAGATAAGCGAGAAGATGTCACGTTATTTGGGCATATCTTGAGCACTATGGAGCCAAATGTTTGGCTCTATAGTACTCAAGATATGCCAAATAGCATGACATCTTCTCGCTTCTAATCATCTAGCTTGGGAGGATCTTTGGTAAGATGATCATTATTTCCTCTGCCCGTGAGATATCCCTCAATGATTCTTTTCCACTAGATATAGTTATAGTGTCGTGTTTGCGATCTGTGATCTTACCCAAGATGATCTCAGAAACATCTGGCTTTGACTCAACCATTACACATAAATACTTAAATCATCAATGAAAAAAATAAGATATCCAAAAGAAAATCTATTTCCAATCTGTCTCACAAACAAATCCTCAAATTGATCATCTTTGGGATTCTAAACACCCAAGCAGATGATCCTTTCTAAGGATCTAAACACCCAATAAATAACCCTTAACAGACGATGCTCCCTCGAGATCGTGATGGTAGGTGAAGATGATGAAAGTTGCAAAGGATCGAGGACCTTGAGGCATTGATACCAGGAGAAGATTTAGATTATGGAAATTAGAGAGTTGATGAATCATCTCTCTATATTCTTATTTATAGGAAAAATTTCAGTTTCAACTCCTAATAGCAATATGACTCCTTTTCATAATGACCCCTAATTATGAAATGATTTCATATGTAAGTTAAGAAATTTGTGTGACACATGTTTAATAATAAAAATGAAACAGACTAGTTTCATAGGTTGTTTGGCAATCAATATTGGCCTTTAAGCTTTGTGTTCAAATTTTAGCATATGCAATGGAGGGTCATACTTTTATTTTATTCATAAGAAGGAATTAGGCACACATGATGAATTGACAATGAAGAGACCACTAAAAGTTGATGAGTGGCATAGCCAATAAACTTTTGACTCATGGATTTCTTATACGCAGCACATGAACATCAACTACTGGCAAGGACAAGATTATTGGCATGTAAAACAAATTTATGAGACCCTATGAACAGGTTCAGAATCATATACTATAGAAAGTTCTTGGCTAAATGCTGCAGTTAGGAACATGGATAGCTTTTATTTGTCAAATAGAACTCTCAATTATGCTCCTAAGAGCTGATGTAATGCTTGATTTGTCTGAATTTTCGTGGGGAAAACTAACAAACTTTTGACATGTGAAGTTTGTATTTCTTGCACCTAACAAGTTTATTATGTGGCTCACGAATGATGCTTATTAGGAAGACAACAGTACACATGTTATCACTTGACTTGCAACAAAGGAACAAAGTTAGATAAGCAGATTCTAAGAGCATTGTTGTAAAATATGGTATAGACTGCTGCATATAACTATGAGACAGTCTTGCATATGAGCCAGCCATGCATATTAAAATTGGCATCGGTGCTCAATTATGTGGCAGACCTCGCTATGGGCCATGTAAAACTTTGGGGCACTATGCTGTTTATTTTATATTAACATTAGTAGTTTTTTGATTCATTTGTATTGGCATTTTAAACACTTCATTTTTTATGATTTTTCTGGATTACATATGAATATTTTGAGATTTTCTGAGATTTTCCTATAACAAATCGCATCTGCGGCCATGTGCCATTTATCTGTATGTGTCAGCATATGGCATGCAATAAGTAGCCTATTTGTAACGTTATGTAATAGTCTGTCTATATTATATCAATATCAAACAATACTGTTTCCATCCAATATATCATTAGAAAAAACAGCAGATGAGAAAAAAAATCTATTATGTTATTACAGATTGATAATTCTAATGTGGTTAACCTTCAACGGATTATCAGTCACTCGTTTCTTAAATATTACATGAGTTTGCAACTGGTCTGAAGTATGATGGTGGTAAAATGCCAATATCTTCTCAGTAGAACTGCTATAAATTTCTCGAGTATATCATGTAATTTGCTTTTCAAATATCTTGTCATTGACTGCTAATGTAGCCACTGTTACTGCCTTACTGGTGATGTTAGGCAAAGTACTGACTCTGGTATGATTATATTTTTTTTCTTTACTGATGGCCAGCGTGACACACCCCAGAGCTATTTTCAGCCTTTACTGGGATCATCTGATGATGCATCAAATGCAATAACTAATGAGGATGCAGATGTTATAGCAGAAAGGCACAGGGTGATTGGTGACTATCCTGAAAATGTCATAATTTACTTGCATAATCTGCGGAAGGTACTCATAGATCTATTCAACTCATCTCTTCAACTTATCTCTCTAGCCTTTTCACATTCTTCTGGAATTCTGAATGAATATTTTATGCTGATAATGCCATAATTTACTTGCATAATTTACGGGAAGGTACTCGTCATGGTTTCAAATATTGGCCGATTATGATATATATCTTCAATATCGTATTGAGTTTTGAGATACGCGATATGATATTAATCATATAATATTGGGCTACTTAGGTGTCAATATTTCTGGTTTGCTGGAAGGTACTCATCATGGTTTACATGCTTTCCATTGGAAAAGAGGGCATCCATGATGAGCTTAATATTGATTTGCCAACTTCAGCTGTACAACAATAACTAACTTAAAGCATTTATCAAAATATTTGGGTCAGCTACGTGAATCCTTTTTCTTCATTCATCTCTGTTATGGACTGTCTCCTCTGTTAATTAAGCTTCTGTTGCTAACTTATCAGTGTAGTGGGTGGTATTGATGCAATACTTATAACGGGTGGGATGCCCCAGAATGTATTCTTTAGGATTCATATCTATAAGGATCTGACTGTTTTATGCTAGCTGTAGACCACCCATTCACTTGGTAACACAACTATCCTCCTTTATTCTTGCTTGGTTCAGACACTATAATAATAAGATATTAAGCCTAGCACTGTTGCAGTTGTCCACCATCAGCTCTCTGTTATAAATTTTAATTTGCTAATTTCTCTGGATTTTCAGGTCTATCCTGCACAACGAAACCATGCTGCAAAGGTTGCAGTTCACTCATTGACTTTTGCTGTTCAGGAAGGAGAATGCTTTGGGTTTTTAGGAAAGAATGGGGCAGGAAAGACCACAACATTGTCAATGTTAACTGGTACATATCATAATAAACCTGTCATACTGAAACTTGTCTCTTTTGTTATTACTCATGTTTTTTTTCTATTAAACACACTTCTTTTAGTACTTTATGTGTTTTCCTAAATAGATCTTCAATAGTTTTGTAAATTATTTCCTAGAAGATTTCACATTGCACCAAAATTTGTTGCTTTTTTACCATTAATTCATCATGTACGATCAGTATTTGTAATTAATATGATAGTGTCATAATATATTCCGAAGCTACTTTTGGATACTTCATTCATTATGCATAGGCATAGGTATAATGTTCAATAAACTAATCATGGATTCCATGGATATGAAAAGTTGACTGGTGCAATCTATTGGTCCAGCAAGCAATTTTCCTTGTACTACTCAGTCTAACCCCCCACCAACCACCCCCCACCCCCCCCCCCCCCCCCCCCCCCCCCCCCCCACCAAAAAAAAAAAAAAAAAAACCAAAAAAGGGCACCCGCTCTTTCTTTATTCTTTTCATTTTTTTTTCTTTCTTTATTATTTTTTTTTTTCCTTTTGTTTGACTTTGTTGGGGTGGGTTTTTTTTTTTTTGGGGTTGCCGGGCGGGGGGGGGGGTGGGGGGGGTGGGGGGGGGGGGGGGTGGGGGGGTGTTGGGGGGAGGGGGGGGGATTTGATAGTATTAACAACTTGAAAACCTGTATTAGTGTTTTTTTTTATAATATGAAGTTTGTCGTGAGTTAACTCATATAGTTCCTGTTATCAAAATATTACTGGTTTTAGCATTATTGATTTCTTTTTGTACTAGATCAGTTTTTTTATGATGTATATGATCTTCTTACATGTTACTTTTATGAATTTTACGCCAAATACATTTTAAAATAAACAATTTGTGGTGGTTGTTGGCTCGGATACTAAGAATGCTCATTCAATGGACTCGGCACCTAGAAAACCCTTCTATAAACTACTTTACCATTTCAAGATGCGAGATCAAATCATCACCTGCTTTGCTTTCTTCATCAAAATGGAATCAGCTAGGGAGCACAACTCCTGGCCAATAAAACTCCATAATAGAATTGATAAAATTTTACTCATTGCACTCAACCTGACATAGACCCTCTCTTGACTGGTGCCAATTTCCTGCCAAGTTAAATAAAAGGAAGAGTGGCCCATGTAATAGAACGGTGATGGCCAACTGGTTTAAAGCTTATGCAATATGCAACCAATGGTCCCTACAAAGTGGTAAAAATGATATGATTTGCTAATGGGAATCATACATTCATCTCGAGGAATAGAAGAAGGAGAAGGGTCAAGGAAAAACATTCCCAATGAATGCAAATTTTATTACTTCCGATTTCCTATTGCTTTAATTCTGTATGTTTTCTCCCAGATAATAACCTGGTGCGTGTATTCTGGATTATCCACTTTCACTGTTAAGGATTCTTTTGTTATTTGACTTTGAACATAGTCATTCTTTTTAATGAGTAAATTGTTCTCTTTTTATTTATGAAACATATTAACCGCATTGAGTTTCATTCTCTATCTACTATGGACTAAAAGGAGGGAAAGACATCTGGAGTAAAATCGGAGGCTTGGGAAATCAAAGAGATGTTACTTTTTGTTTTACCTTTAAATATGCTTATGGCAGGCCCTCGGTAATCTCCATGGACCTGTGCCTCTCAGTGTGTATGTGTGCATGCATGCAAGCGCGTGCTTGCAGTAGCGATCTATGCGTGTATCCATGCAACTATAGGGATTTGCATCAGATGTTGTTCATGTGATACTTGAAATTTATTTTGCACATTTCATAGATGGGACATGGTTTGTGTTCTTTGCTCAGAGGGAAAAGGAGGGTAACTATCAGCTTGGGTTATTCCCTAGACAAGTAAACAATAAATTTGTATATATGAGGTCTTTATGATTCTTAGAGCTATTAAACGGTTTATTATCCATGGATTTGTCACAGAAATTGCGCGAACAGTTGTATTACATATATAATGAATGTTTTTGGATATGCATTCCGCAGCTGTATTTGCCACACAACTCAACAATCTGTATTAAATGATATTTGATATATGTTGTCTATTAATTTTCAGGTTATAACAATAAATGTGATCATTTAGGGGTTTTCCCAATCCATTGTGTGAATAGTTCTGCTTTTATCTGTGCTTGTGTGCATGTGCAGATGCCCTCTCTCTCTCTCTCTATCTCTCTCTCTCTCTCTCTCTCTCTCTCTCTCTCTCTCTCTCTCTGTGTGTGTGTGTGTGTTAATGTTCCTTTTGTGTCTCCATGCGTGCATGTGCAGATGCCTGCATTCCGCTGGATTTCACACTTCTGATATGTTTTGCATAATTTGTCACCCATGCTTCTTAAACGTACCTTGCGAAGAGGGAAGAGGATAAGTATCTTATTTAAATTTCACTAGTGCCCAACACTTTCATTGACTACCCCAACTTCCCTCATGCAATGGATAATTCATAAACATTTCTTGTTATCTATATTCTTATTTCCATGTATTTTTACAGATTTTTATGCAAGCCAGCACATTAAGAGTTTTTATATGCTCTTCCTTTAGTATGATATAGTTGTTTCATGCACTGCCTTAAAAGGCAATGTTACACATATGTAGAAGAAGTTATGTAAAAAAATACCAATTATTGAGAAATCATGGAATTTAGTATTCAAATAGTGATTTCTCTTCTTGTTAGAGAGATCTCCTTAAATAGGTCCAACCTGTTTGTTTAATTTTAATTCTAGTCTATCTGATGTCATTCAGGAAGAGTGTCCAACAGACGGAACTGCATATATTTTTGGGAATGACATAAGGTTGCATCCTAAGGCTGCCCGTCAACATGTAATCTCTATTAATCACCCTTCCTGTCTATCTCTGTAGTAATATGCCCATTTTGTTGCCACTGCTGGCCCCCTTAATTTGTTTTTCCTTGTACAGATTGGTTACTGCCCGCAGTTTGATGCTCTTCTAGAATTTCTGACTGTTCGTGAGCATCTTCAGCTATATGCACGAATAAAGGCTGTACCTGAGATCAACTTAAATGACGTAGGGGAACATTTTATTTCCCATTCAGTGATACCATCCCATTATGAAGACGTCTATCCTTTTCTTTCACTTGCTTATATCTGATCTAATAAACCTGTTTGATTATGTTGATAGGTTGTCAATGAGAAATTAGCAGAGTTCGACTTATGGAGACATGCAGATAAGCCATCATATTCGCTTAGTGGGGGTAACAAGCGAAAGTTATCGGTTGCTATCGCCATGTTTGGAATCCTCCCATAGTTATTCTTGATGAGCCTTCTACAGGTTTCAGCAATTACTGTTTTTAAGAACGAAAATTTGATATCAACAATTAAAGTTTTATGCTACTGAATAATTTTGGACAGTATTCTAGATTTTGAGAGTTCTTGACTTCTTGCCTGAATATCAAACCATGAACCCTTTAATGTTTCATTTTAGAAAATTATTCAAAAGCTATAACCAACGCCCCCCACCAAAAACAACCGCCACACCCACTCACCAACCACAACACGTGCACGCGCGCAAAAGAACAACAATGGGAGAAACTATGTCCCTTTTCCTGTCAATTATTGGATACGGAGTTCACATATCAAAGAAAAATTATTTCTAATTTTCATTATTCTCGAAGCTTGTCTTAGCATTGAAGTTTTTTTTTTTTTTGTCTTAGAATTGCCTTAGCTCTGAAGTCGGGGGTTGCAGTTCATTGTATTACTGTTCAGTTTGTCTCTCCAAGTTCATTCTAGACTAATAGATTAGCAAGATATGTTCCTTCTCAAAGTACATTCCTATTTTGGCAGTTTCTCAAAGGAAGCAGCTCCAACTAGTTTCTATTAATTAGATTCTAGTTAAACAAACAATTCTTTTTCTTTTCTTTTTTGGAGAATGTAAATTTTATTTATCAAACCATATATACAGAGATAAAGCCAAAATGGCTATACAGCTTTAGTCGACTAAGCCAGTAAGACTAGTCAGCGAGACATGAACCAAGTCGACTATATCAGGATCCTAGTCGACTTAACTTGCTACAAGTCGACTAATCACAATGTCAAGTCGACTTACAATTTACACCGGATGTATCCATATTCTCTGTTGACACAGGAGTCGACTATTCCAAAAAGAATTAGTCGACTATATATGCACCAAGTCGACTAGGTCAGAAAGCCTAGTCGACTATACTTGCACCAAGTCAACTAAGCACAAAGTTAAGTCGACTTAAATTTTGATCTGGATGTATCCGTCTTCTCTGTTTCCACAGGAGTCGACTATTCCCAAAAATTAGTCGACTAAACATGAATGAAGTCGACTAGAAATCCCTATTAGTCGACTAAAACTGCTGATAGCCCATATTTCTGTCATAATTCCAGACCCCTCAAAAATTCACAGTGACATTAGGATCCAAAGTGAATACAGTCCTATAGACGTGCAGTTTAATCTTGAATACAGTAGAACCCACCTCCTGGGCCTTGCCTTCAAAAATTTTCATATTGCGGGCATTCCAAATATAATAAACAGTACAAGCAAAGGTCACCTTTTTAGCTTTTGCTTTACCACTGGAACAATTCTTTTTCTTAATAAACTTTAGAGTTGTTTTGTTTTAATAAAGTCTAAATGCTTCTTCTTTCATTAGCTTAAATTTCTTCTTGGTATTCGGTAGAACAATATAGTTTCGTTTCTTCTCTTTTCCTATCTTCTGTGTTTTCATTTGCCAGATAATTTAATGTAACACGTTATAAGTTCCAAGCATTCTACAATAGTGAGCTGCACTTTGAAGAGTTTAAAACTTGAAAGGCCACATGATTGAAAAGAAGCATTAATACATAACTTTTTAAATATTTATATGTAAACTCTAATTTAAGATCGTGGTGTAAATTTTCTGTTGCGAATAATCAGACCGTCGATCCAAAGCACAAGCGAGAATATAATTAAATGGGGATTTAGAGTAGGAGAGAAAATAAAACACAACATAAGAGACAAAATCTTTTTTTACATGGAAACCCAATTCGGGAAAAACCACGGGAGCAAGAGGAAGATTCACTATAATTCGCCAATTTACATGAATTACAGATGTCTCTTCGTGTTTCTTTTAGCTAGGATATAATCAAAGGCCAAAGGTCCTCCCCTCTCTGGTCAAGAGGGTTTATTTATGCTCGATTTGATTTGTGTGCGTGAGAGCGGATGGGAGGGCGTAATTTCCGTAACCGCATGACCTGTAGCGTTGATTTGTTGTAACTGTCATGGTTATTGGTACTTGAATGTTGGGATTGCATGCAGAAAATCTTGCCTCAATCTGTAACTGCTCAGGCTGGAGGGCGTTCCATGTTATGAACGTGGGGGGAGGTCAGGCTGCGTAACTGAAGGTGAAAATTAAGGATGATCCCGAGAGACAAATTATCTTGCGTGGAGCTGAAGTCTCCGGGAAGGGTGACTTTGTGATGGCTGGGAGCATCGAAGCTACTGGGACAAAAGTGTCCTCATGGCGAAGAGCAGTTTCTAAAATAACTCCGAAGTGACGGAGGCTTTAAGTTGCTTGGACATGTGTCATGATCCTATGTGAGTCAGATTTTGATCACTACAAATGCCCTTCGCTCTTCTGCTTGTTGGACCTGCTGGAGAGAAGCGGGAGAGCGGAGTTGGTGAAGGATTCCTTGATACCTTGGCCTTTACTTAATACTTGTGGGCAGAGGAAGATCTGGTTCATTAATGAAGATCTTTTGGATTGATGTGAAGATTGTGTTGTTGGCCGACAGCTGGCGCTCTAGTTGGTCCCTTGCTTTTCAAAATTAGTAACTGGCGTCCTTTCAGATTCTGGTGTCCTGGTGACAGAGATCGTGGGGAAGCAATATTTGATATCATGCCCGTTTGGTCGACTGAAATTTTTTGGGATGTGATCCGGCTACGGGGATCGAGAATTTAAGTAGGAATCGGTTTGGCTCCTCTTTTATATATAAATAGGCTAATCCTTCGTGTATAAGTAACCTCTGTCATCTCCTTCGAAAAGTCTTGCTTCTGGATTCCTCCCCTTTTATCTTTACTGAGCCGCCATGGATCCTTCCTCCCCCTTCATCAGGTGGAGAATGAAAAAGCGGAGAGGATGGTGGCCGAGCTTCCGCTGTTTGGGAGTCTGTTTGGGGTGATATGTCAGTCATTTTGATGAGCCCTTTATGATACATTAGCCATCGTGATGGGGCTCCGCTGCTGGGGGTGATAGTTTGGTGGCCCATTTCGATTGGAGATGATAATCTAGTTTCGAGTAGCCCGTTTTTTTTGGGGTGGATCGTTCTAAATAATTTGACGCTTTCTCCATATAGGGCGTATAAGGAAGGAAGAGGTAGAGCACGTTGATCAGGTATGCAAGGGAGTCACATTTCACCTTGGAGCTTGATCCTCTTTCTCAGGACACCGCAGCGGAGAGAGATGTTTTCTCCTTCTTGTGTGTTATGCCGGAGTCCGTCTGGTCGGATGTCGCTGCCTCGCTCCTGGAGGGCTTCTTGGGGATTGTCGTAGCGGGTGGTGTTCGTCTGGCTTTCTTGGAGGAGCGAGAAGCTGCTGACGAGATACGACTACCTGCTTTAGGAACAGCTGCAAGGATGAAGATTGCTCCCAAAATATCTCCTCCGATGAATAAGTCGTTGTTGTTCCTGTATCGGAAGTCTCTAAATGGTGACAGGATAGGTTTTCGGATCTCATGTATTTCTTTTCAAGCAGTACACAGGGATTTAAAAGATTTCATTTATTCCACTTGTCAGATGTGACGACATAATGAAATTTAATGAAATGTCATTGCGTGTATTTTATAACAAAAATAATTGAGTTGTTTAAATCTTGCCTGATTTGTATTGTGGAATGTTCAAATCCCTTCGGAGGCATGACTTTCAGATGGCAAAAATGTGATGTGTCTGCATTACCATCTCCGGATGGTGTCCTCATCTCTAAGTGTACAGACATTTGTTATCCGAGTGAGGTGAGAACTTTAGTCGCGGAAACAAACTTGTGTTGCATACATTTTTGTTTTTTTTCAAATTGGACATCTTGATACTCGTCTAAATTCATCTACTAATCTATTTCAGTGAGCCTTTTAACCCATGGATAGTTTAACCATGATTCGGTCTGTGTTAGAATCTACATAGCTCTTTGACTCATATTCCATATTGTTTCAATCTCATAGTGATCATGTCTTGTAGTGAATGTTCTCTAGATTCTCAATTATTCATCTGTTGGATGATGCCTCTTATTTGCAAATATGCCATAAAAACGTGATTTGTACTTCAGTTCAAACTAATATTTGACAACAAAGGGAAAATGATTGAAGGTTAAAGCAGGGTTTCAAGTAGACAATATATATTTTTAGCCAAAGTTGCATCAAGGGTACAAAAGTCAAAGCAAATTTGGCTGATACACATAACCACGGTGGATTTTTTTTCCCTTCCTTTTTTTCTTTTCCTTCTTAATGTTGACATATGTGACAAAGGCTCCTCCGTAAGTGAGCTTACAATTAAAATGGGATGAACTTGAGCCTTTGAACTATCAGTTGGGTGGTCCAGTGCCATGTATGAACATAAAAGCTATCATTATGCCCTTTGCATGGAAAATACCTTTCGAATCTTGAAATTCTCGTCGGATAGGCTAGAGACCGTACCATGCTTAGCAGCTTCACATAATCGACTCTATTCTATATGGAGCGGACAGCAAGTTTTGATACATTTGTGCAGCCTAACAGTGAACAGTCCCATTAAATCCATCGGCAATAATGAGATAATAATGGAAATTCAATTTTACGGTTGAGAATTCCATTTTCAGGTGGATCTCACACAGTATTTCTCGAAACCACTCATAAGGAAGGTTCTAGAACAACAATATGGACCACACTAACATGTTAGCTGAATTTAAAGATTAAACTACATTCTTGAGTAATACAGTAACACTTAAACTGCATACTGATAACTTTTGGAAGAAAAGGATCAAACAGAACATGTTCAGATTTGATAACATATTCAATGTATTGGTATATATCAGTTTTACAAATAGTTAATACATTCAGGGACAATATTCACAACGCCACTTATGCGCTGCAATGTATGGACTAGTGAAGAAGCAGTTATTTATACGTGTGTAATCTGACAATACACAAATCATATTGTTTCTTTCTACTCCACCACAGAATGACAACACGTTTTGTTAACTTATACATTGTAGGTATGGATCCTATTGCCAAAAGGTTTATGGGGGATGTCATATCTCGGTTATCTACGAGACGAGGAAAGACAGCTGTTATACTAACAACGCACAGCATGAATGAAGCTCAGGCCCTCTGCACGAGGATTGGAATTATGGTACTTCAGAATGAATAAAGTGATTCAACAGCTATGACTGGAACTTAATATCCCCCCCCCCCCCCCCCCCCAACCCCCCCCCCACCCCCACCCCCACCCAAAAAAAAAAAAAAAAAAAATTGTTAGGTGGGCGGCCAGCTCAGATGCATTGGGAGCCCGCAGCACCTTAAAACACGTTTTGGAAATCATCTTGAGCTTGAGGTATATTTCATGTTTTTTTTTCATGATTTAATTTCTCAAATTTTAATATGATGTATTTATGGTTTCAGGTAAAACCCAAAGAGATCAATTCCATTGAATTTGATTCTCTATGTAGAATAATTCAAGAAACTCTCTTTGCCTTTCCAAGTAATACGAGTAGCATACTCGGCGACCTTGAAATTTGCATTGGTGGGAGCAGTACATTCTCATCAAATAATCTATCAGAAGTCAGTTTAACACGGGAAATGATAATCTTAGTTGCACGTATGCTGGGAAATGAAGAATCTATTTTGACACTTGTATCTTCCAATCCTATTACTGATGGTGTTTTTGGTGAGCAATTGTCAGAGCAGATTATTCGAGATGGTATTGCAAAACTCTTATTTCAATTCATTTTTTCACACATTGCCTCGTATAGTTATATTTTACTGGGATTTGATTTCTCGTGGAAATTCGTTTATGTTTTACTATCCAAGTCTGGTTTTGTACTCTTATTCTGGTGTTAAGTTTTCTATTTTATCTATTCTTTGGCCTGACAGGATATGGAATTACCAATTTCTTTACTGATAAATTATAAAGATTATTGTAGAGGAATTCAAATTTTCTATAATTTAATGATTGTTTCACAAACTAATGAAATTCCACAACTTGATTCAATAAAAAATCTGTTTTCTATACTAAGAGAGGATTACAATCATGTCTTACAGTATTAGTCTTACTAGGGGTTGCAGTTATGACCCGACTTGATTACCTTACCAGAACCCGACGCGTAATTTGTGGGTTCGGATCAAGTGTATACAGGTTTCGGTCATAAATTAGTCGACCCGCCTAACCCATTTATTAAACAGGGCGGGTGTGGGTTTGGAGTTTGATACTTTTAACCGTTATGACTTGCTTATTTGAGATATATATAAACTTCAAATGTTGGAAATTAATTCATCTAGAATGCGGAATAAAACGTCCATGGATCAAGAATCAACCATACATCTCAAGAATCATATAATGCAAAATCTTTCATAATAGAAAAACCCTAATCTATTCATACCTGAGGCCATTGATGAAGATTGAATGGAGATTGGAGAAGATGTTGAATCCTTCCTCTGGAATCTGCAAACCCTAACTTGCAATGGATCCTCTTTTCTCTGATCCTTTCCTTTCACAAAACTCTCTGTTCTTTTCACGATGGATTCTCACGATAAAATATTCGCGTGAGTTTTGTTTCTTTACAGGAGGAGAAAAGTGGGTCGCACATTTGCAAAAAGACCCCTTGAAAATAAACCTTTCCATCATGGTATCTTTTCTATTTTCAAGTGACCAAATAACTATATAAATGTGACAATTATATGGGCATCCTTTATATCAGTTAAATTTAATAGGAATCCAATGCAAATACCAAGGTTATGTGGGCCACTTTAATATGAGATTAACATTCTCCCACTTGGACCACTAACCGATTAGGTTAAAAACTTTAGAAAAGACAAAATAAAAGAAAAAGACTCATTTTCAAAATCATTTTGACTCCATTGGATTCCATACAGAAAAACCTGACATGTGCACAATTTAAAAACAACAACTGATAAGCCCAAATATGTAATACTGTAATACTTCAATTAGCTTAGACTATCAATGCGAGTCATAGCGGTTATACAACATCCACGTCATACTCCCTTCTATGTACCACAACATTGATAACCCTTACTAATTGAGTCCATAACCATAATGACCCCTGTAATTGTCTTGTAAAGACATTTTCCTGTTTAACATACATCCATACAAAATATGTGTACACACAATTGGATAACAGGAAATAGAGAAACAAACTGTTATTTGTACAACAATGTCAATTACACAAGTACCATATACACATTTACAGATTACCCAAAAGACCCATCCTTACAACATGTTCCTTAAATGTCTTTGGAGGCAATCCTTTAGTCAATGGATCAGCAACCATTAAGGTGGTACTTATACTTTCAATTGACACCTTCTGTTTCTTAACTCTTTCTCTAACCACCAAGTACTTCAGTTCTATGTGCCTAGAACCATTAGAGTACTTACCATTCTTAGAGAAAAATACGGCTGCTGTATTGTCACAATATATCTTCAGCGGCTTGGCAATAGAGTCAACCACACCAAGTGCTGAGATAAAATCCCTCAACCATAATGCATGATTTGTGGCTTCAAAACAAGCTATAAACTCAGCCTCCATCGTGGAAGAAGCAATAAGAGACTGCTTTACACTCTTCCACGAGATTGCTCCACCTGCTAGCAAGAAAATAAATTCTGAGGTAGACTTCCTGCTATCTGGGCAACCACCAAAATCTGAGTCTGAATAGCCGACCACCTCCAACTGGTCTGATCTACTGTATGTGAGCATATAGTCCTTTGTCCCCTGAAGATACCGCATAACCTTCTTAGCCAACTTCCAGTGCTCCATTCCTGGATTGCTTTGGTATCTTCCCAACATCCCAACTGCATAACTGATATCTGGCCTGGTACAAGTGCTTGCATACATCAAGCTCCCAACAGCTGATGCATACGGAATTTTCTGCATTTGACCCTTTTCTAAGTCATTTCTGGGACACTGGCTACCACTTAATCTGTCACCCTTCTGAATGGGTGCAGGACTAACTGAACACATTTCCATATGGAATCTTTCCAAGACTCGATTGATATATCCTTTCTGAGACAATCCTAGCAATCCTCGAGATCTATCCCTGAAGATCTCTATGCCAATAACATAATTTGCCTCACCCATATCAACCATCTGAAAGTTCTTGGTTAGATAACTTTTAGTTTCATACAGCAAACCAAGATCACTACTGGCTAATAAGATGTCATCTACATACAGAACCAGAAAAATAACTTGCTCCCACTGATCTTTAGATATATACACTGATCAACAGTGTTTTCTGTAAATCCAAAAGAGGTAATGGTATCATTAAACTTTATATACCATTGCCTGGAAGCTTGTTTAAGTCCATATATAGATTTCTTTAATTTACAAGCCAAGTGTTCTTGTTCTTTAATTGCGAACCCTTCAGGTTGCTCCATGTAGATATCCTCATCCAAATCCCCATTCAGAAAGGCAGTTTTCACATCCATTTGATGTAACTCCAAATCATAATGAGCTACAAGTGCCATAATGATTCTAAGAGAATCCTTCTTAGATACTGGAGAGAAGGTCTCTGTATAGTCAATGCCTTCTTTCTGAGTGAAACCTTTGGCCACAAGTCTAGCCTTATATCGTTCGATATTGCCTTTAGAGTCGCGCTTGGTCTTAAAGACCCATTTACACCCGACTTTCTTACAGTTATAAGGCAATTCAACGAGATCCCAGACTTGGTTTTGGTCCATAGATTTTAACTCATCTTTCATAGCATCAACCCATTTACTAGAATCATTGCATTCTATGGCTTGTGAAAACGAAACTGGATCTTTATTTACCCCAATATCATAATCAGATTCCTGTAGATATACCACATAATCATCTGAAATGGCAGATCTTCTTTCCCTTTGAGAGATCTTCTCAAAGCTGCCGGTTGTGGTGGTTCTACAACATTTTCAATGGGAATATCCTCATGGAGTGGTGAACCAACATTAATTTGTTGTTCTGGAATCTCAACTTGATGATCAAGCTGAGGTACAACAATTTCTCTTGAAGGAAAGGTAATTGGGATATTTACCCTACAACTTCAAGATCTACTTTTCTTGGTTCATCACTCCCACTAAATTCACCATTCTCTAGGAATCTGGCATTACCAGTTTCAACTATTCTTGTACTATGGTTAGGGCAATAAAATTTGTATCCCTTAGACTTATCTGGATAACCAATGAAATACCCAGATATTGTTTTTAAGTCTAATTTCTTTTCTTGTGAGTTATATATTCTGGCCTCTGCTGGACAACCCCAGACATGTAAATGTCTTAAACTGGGTTTCCTACCAGTCCACAGCTCGAAGGGAGTTGTTGGGACTGCCTTACTAGGAACCCTGTTTAAGATATACATAGCAGTCTTTAAGGCCTCACTCCACAATGAATTGGGTACTTTAGAGAAGCTCATCATGCTCCTAACCATATCCATAAGAGTTCGGTTTCGCCTTTCAGCAACACCGTTCTGCTGAGGCGTACCAGGCATTGTGTATTGAGCACAAATGCCACGCTTTTCTAGGAATTTGGCAAATGGGCCAGGATGTTGTCCTGACTCATCATATCTACCATAATATTCACCACCTCTATCTGATCTTATGATTTTAACCTTTCTATCTAACTGTCTCTCGACTTCTGTAATGAACACCTCTAGGATGTCAACAGCCTGAGACTTTTCATTAATTAGATAAACATAACCATACCGTGATAGATCATCTATAAAGGTAATGAAATATCTCTCTCCAGTAAAACATGGAATGGAAAGAGGTCCACAAATATCTGTATGAATTATTTCAAGGAGGTCTTTACTTCTTGTGGCACCTTTCTTAGTGTGTTTAGTTTGTTTTCCTTTTATACAATCTACACACACATCAAAATCAGTGAAGTCCAGGTCATTCAAAATCCCAGTCTTCACTAATCTTATTATTCTATCCCTGGAGATATGCCCCAGTCTCCTATGCCACAAGATAGAGGATTTTTCATTTATTAAGCCACGTTTAATACCAACATTCGAATGCAGAGACAATAAAGATTGTGCAAACTCATCATTCAATGAAATTTTATATAATCCATCACATAAAATTCCATGCCCAACCGGCATTGAATTATACATTAAAGAGAGTTTTCCACAACTAAATAAAACAGAATATCCAAAAACATCTAATTTGGATACAGACATTAAGTTCCTGGAAATTGAAGGTACATAAAAAGTATCCTCAAGATTCATCTGATGACCTGTCTCCAAAAGTAGTCGATAAGTACCAACATATTCGACCTCCACTTTCAGACGGTTCCCATAATGATGAATCTCTCACTTTCCTTCGGTTTCCGGGTTGTAAGGAATCCCTACATTGAATTAGTTATGTGAGTTGTGGCTCCAGAATCAATCCACCAAGTGTTAGAAGGAACTTCAGCAAGATTTGATTCATAACATACAAAAGAAAGATTTGTACCTTTCTTTTCGAACCAAGCTTTCCTCTTGTTGCAGTCCTTCTTCACATGTCCCTTTCTGCCACAGAAGTAGCATTTGACAGTGAAAGCTTTTCTATGACCTTGGCTACTTTCCCCATGGTCATTTCCTTTCTTTGATGGAAATTTCTTACCTCTTCCATATTTACTTTTCTTATGGATACCCCCTGAAGTTACTGCCAACACTGAGTGCTGTCCTTCTTGCCTCAGTCTCACCTCCTCTTGAACACACATACTAGTTAGCTCATTCAAGTTCCACTTATCCTTATGAGTATTGTAGTGGATCTTGAATGGCCCAAACTGTGAAGGAAGTGAGTTGAGGATGAATTGAACCAAGAAGGACTCATCAACCTTCATACCCAGTGATCCTAGCTTAGCAGCCTTGTCAGACATGTTCAGAAGTGTTGCTGAACTCCTCTATTACCATCATATTTCATGGTGGTAAGTTCAGCCATTAAGGTACCAGCTAATGACTTATCTGCTGACTTAAATCGGTCCTTTACTGCAGACAAAAGTTCCGATGCACTAGTAGTGTTGGGAGGGAAGACTTGATGTTATTAGCTATGGTCATCTTTATGAACATTAGACTGAGCCTATTAGACCTCTCCCAAGCTTTGGCATGGCTGACCTGTTCTGCTGTACTCTCAGCAGTTACTTCATCAGGTTTGTCAACTATTAAGGCCATGTCTAGGTCTAGGACACCCAGTGTAAACTGAACATGTTCATACCACTCTGAGAAGTTTGTACCATCCAAGGCCGGAATGCTAGTGGCATGTGTGTGAAGAGAAGTGGGGACGTTCACTGAAACATAATAGGACATAGCTCACATTAGGCCACGAATCAATACAATAACTTTAAATTTAATTAAGATGAACTATTGATATCACTCAGATTTCTTCTTGGGCGAAACCTAAGCATATCTAGTGTTCACTCTTTAGGTGAGAACTTTTATCACCTACGTAGGTCTAATATAATTTATGCCAACTTAGATAGTAAGTCATGTTACCTTTGGGTATTCACTTCTACACCACTAGGTTGCATAAATTACACTATCCTACCCCGTTCATAATTATTCGAAAGAGACTTTCCTTTGGGCCAGTCCCAATCTCCTAACTAGAACCGCCACCGAGAATATTATTGTCTTTACTGTCTACCTCATTAACATGTCTTTTATGTAGTTGTATATTCATAAGGTTACTAACCTAGGTCACTTTGGCAACTACTAAATCAATAAGCCTTATGAATACAAACTAACCAATAATATTCTCTAATTCTATTATTTGTGTAATGCCATAATACTACAATACATTACTTGACCAAGCATCAATCAACATTAACACAATAACTTAAATGTGTTAACAATCATTAAGGATTGATTTAAGCAACAATTAGTCGACTACATAGTATTATTAGTCGACTTGGGTCAAGTCAAGTCGACTACAGGTTTAGGTCTAGTCGACTAGGGCAAACAAGGATTAGTCGACTATACCTACATGACTAGTCGACTACATATTTTATCAGTCGACTAGGCCAAAATCACAAGTCGACTAGAAACTTTATCAGTCGACTACAAATATTATTAGTCGACTCCTGTTAGAATCCAAACTCTCGGTTAAATATTAGTCGACTTGGCCAAAAGGTTAGTCGACTATAAACTTTACTAGTCGACTAATCAAAAACCCAAGTCGACTCCTGTTAGAAACAGAGAGTCGGGTAACTTTCGGGATGGACTATTAGTCGACTAATCAATCTCTATAGTCGACTAATAGCCCACGATCCAGTTATCGAACAACAGTTCCAGATTATGCCCGAATCCAAAAATTTTATGGAAAAATCGGGAAAAATTCAGGAAAATTAGGGTTTCTAAAATCCTAATTTTGATCCATATTAATTGTATAATTAGAGGAGTGTATACATGATTTTAGGGTTTCCAAGAATCCTCTTCAATTCTACAATTAAAGATCAAAATCTGGATTTCATGAATTGTTAATCAAAACCCTAACTTTTCATAATTCCTAAATCCAAGATGTATTGATTCTTTAATCATGGCTCTGATACCAAATGTTGGAAATTAATTCATCTAGAATGCGGAATAAAACGTCCATGGATCAAGAATCAACCATACATCTCAAGAATCATATAATGCAAAATCTTTCATAATAGAAAAACCCTAATCTATTCATACCTGAGGCCATTGATGAAGATTGAATGGAGATTGGAGAAGATGTTGAATCCTTCCTCTGGAATCTGCAAACCCTAACTTGCAATGGATCCTCTTTTCTCTGATCCTTTCCTTTCACAAAACTCTCTGTTCTTTTCACGATGGATTCTCACGATAAAATATTCGCGTGAGTTTTGTTTCTTTACAGGAGGAGAAAAGTGGGTCGCACATTTGCAAAAAGACCCCTTGAAAATAAACCTTTCCATCATGGTATCTTTTCTATTTTCAAGTGACCAAATAACTATATAAATGTGACAATTATATGGGCATCCTTTATATCAGTTAAATTTAATAGGAATCCAATGCAAATACCAAGGTTATGTGGGCCACTTTAATATGAGATTAACATCAAAAGCCTAACCTTATAAAACTAGAAGGTAAACTCGTGGATATTATATATTATGGATTAGTCTCATATATTTTATTGATAAAATTAAGATTTTATTTGTAAAATTTGATGTTTATAGTATTTTTCTCCTGATGTGTTTTACAACTCTGATTTTAAGTGATTTAACTGTTTTTGAAACTTAATAAACGAGTTGATTTGGCTGGGTCAACCTGTTTAAATCCGGGATGGGTATGGGTTTACAACATTGACCTGTTTACTTAAGGGATGTAGTACGGATCAACTATAATCGGGTTGATCTGAATTTGACCACCCAATTATGACCCGACCCAATTTCCACCTCTAGTCTCTATAATAAATAACCTTTAACTCTCTTGTGTCCTAATAATTATCTAGTACCAAGTAAAGCACATGACAAGCTCAGCATATGCATGAATTGTACAGAAGATTGACTTCATTCTCTAAATGAAAAAAAAAATGAAATTGCAGATAGCAATGGCACAATTTTTATGATGACCACTTTGCGAGGACTTCTTGGGAGTCACCAGACATACCCAATCAAGCACGTTTAACTATGGAGGTCTAAAATGGTTCCTCCTTAAAAAAAACTTTAACTACGATTAATTTTTGAGTCTATTGGAACTAGTTTATAGAAGACACATTTGCTTTGAGGTCGTGACAAATTGGCACTTTTAGTATTTGACGTACTGACAATGTCAGAATTTTAGGCTTGTATGGCACATAGGTCCCCACCACACTCGTGTGGTGTAGCATTTAGGCTTGTATGGCACACAGGTCCATACACCTTCAGGGGTGGTGTTAGCTCTGTAACATGTCAAGTTGACTTCCTTGGAGGTCACCTATTCTGGTACTTTATAACAGAAGTTTTACCATGGTTTTCCCAAAAAACACCAGTTGCGGTTAAATTTTGAGTTTACTTGAACATTTATATAGAAGAAACACTGCTAACTTTAGGGCTCATGATAATAGCTAAGTCCAGTATTGTAGTCAAATCATGGAAACTTATTGAACTTCCAAGGCAAATGTCCTTGTACCAAGGAGTAAAGGATTTTCGATATTCACATGATAAATCTTGTTCTCTTCTTATATATTAATGTGTCATGGTGCCGCTCTATGCAATATACTTATAACTGAAGAAAAACACCAGCTATTGATTGAATCTCTTGGCAAATGTCCTTGGACCAAGGTGTAAAGGGTTTTTGATGGTCACATGATAAATCTTGTTCTCTTCTTATATATTAATGTGTCGTGGTACTGCTTCATGCAATATACTTATAACTGAAGGCAAACACAAGTTATTGATTGAGTCTCTTGGGGATAATCATCTGAAGCCTACAAAACACCACTTCTCTGGGCTTGTCGTGATTTGCTTGACTTATTAGGATATTATCTGTTTTAGATCATGATGATTTGGTCTAAAATTTATTTTGGTTAGTTTTGAGATTAGGTTTGTCTCAAGTTGATCTCTTAGGTGTTTATGGAGTTGTTCAAGACAAATTTAAGTTTTATAGGAGTTCAGACCTGTGAGCCAGTAGTGTTCTTCAGAACTCAGATGGTTTAAGTTTTTATTCAGTTTTTTGCTTATCTAGTTGTTTTATTTGTTTTCCAATTTATTTACTGTCCTTTATTTTCTTTGTAACATGACATTATTTTCTGCTTTCCATCTTTTTTATTTCATTCCAACCATTTGTGTTTTGTTTTCTCTATTAGATACAACATGACTCTGTATGTCACAACATCAAAATGTAAGATTGTTCTAGCTCTGTAAAGAATTTTGCAGAATACCCACTGTGTAAGATTGCCTTCGGTACTTAAGAAACTTGGTTTGATTCACTTGTCTGATGATTTATGTCTTTTGTTGATTTTTTTAAATAATATGACATCTCAATTTATAAATTTTCTTATTAATTTTTCAAAGTTTCATGTGTTGTAGATTGACCATACTTCCCTACTGCTTCTATTTTTATCTTTAAATATAGGATCCTGAATGCTGAAGAGTTGAGATCTTTTGAACGCTAGAGAACTTTTTTAGTTATATTTACTAGAAGCAAACTGCTTCCGAAGATGAAGGTTTTCACATCTTTATTATATTTTAAAAAGGTTCTATGCTTCCTTAACTTGTGTTAAAATGTGTCTAATATTTCTTTTTCTGTATCTTTTAACAGGTAGTATACCTTTGAGAGTATTTTCTGAATGGTGGCTGGCCAAAGAAAAGTTCTCTATTATTGATTCATTCATTCACTCTTCGTTTCCTGGTGCAACATTTCACGGGTGTAATGGGTTGAGTGTTAAATATCAGGTAACAAGGTTCCATTACACTTCTTAAAATAAATTGCAATATCATTACTTCTTTAAGGCATTTGGGTTTCCTCCGTTTTTTTTTTAACCATTCTTATCTCTTCCGGTACATCCTACGGAGTTTTTACTCATCCATTCCAATGAAGTTCAACGACATTAGTAAAACAAGATATGTGATGCATATAATTTGTGTAATGTTACCTAAAAATTTACCTGTGAGAAATGTGTTCCCAGGCTGTTCAAATAGTTGCTTGTTCTAATTTCAGCTGGACCACGCTTTTGCCACCAAGGATTGCCAGCAGTAAGGGGCTTGGGGTCGGTTGTGGGAAGTCCCAAGTTCAAGTCCTCTAAATAGGGAAAAAAAATAAAAACTATTACTTTTCCCATTTTAAAGGTTGCAAAATCCTGAGATTTTCATTCCTTCCTTTTTTTTTGGATGTTGAGTAAGAGCTAGGCTTAGTTTCAGTTTTATCAAGATTTTAGGCATTTAATTATTAGTCCTTTTGACAAATACTTCAGTTACTGATACATTCATTCTGTTGCAAAAATTAATAAGAAAGAAACAGTTTTCAAAATCAGTGCCAGTTTAGTTGCAATAGTTATCTAACCTAATTAGACAAGGGTCCTATCTCCTGAGTAAACTAGTCTTTCCAGGTTGCAAATTGAATAAACTGGCACCTGCCTTTGATTACTCACTGTTAAGAGATTGCAGGTTGCAAATTGAATAAACTAGTCTGCCAATTTGTACCTTACTGTTAAGAGATTATGTCTGTTCTTGCCAGTGCCTTTCATTACATTCATATCCATGAAAATAATTGGATCCGTATCACATAATTTTATTGAGGGGATACTTGGAAGGCCATTTAGCTTTCATTATCTGCATTGATTGGATTTTGCGGATCATCAACCAAATTTTAACTTTGTGTTTTCTAGTCAGGAAGAAATGTATTATAATGATTGTTTGATCAGCACTGGCATACTACCCGGGTTGCTGTTTTCTGATGCTAGACTTTCCCTTTATTTCCTCTCATATGGTGAAGGTTCCTCTCTTGCAGACATGTTTGGACATAGAGAACATAACAGGTATCGTATAACTAGCTAATTGTGCTTCTTTGTACTTTTACTTCTTTTTTCTTTCCTCCTGCGTGTCCACAAGCGCTCTCTCGCACGCACGCACACACACGACCCTTCCCTTTTTTTCCTTCGTTTTCTAACCCTTCTAATCTTATAAATGTACTACTTAGGGAGATGCTTGGTATTGAAGAATACAGCATAAGTCAATCTACATTAGAGACCATCTTTAACCATTTTGCTGCAACACCATGATTACAACATTTTTAGTAGCTGAACTGCCGGTTCATGTATATGTAAAAGCAAAGAAAGAATCATATACCACAGGTGCCTGGAAAGGATTGGGTGTGGAAGGTGGCCCGGACAGCATAAATTCGCATTGATGGTTCATTTCGCATTCGGGTTTATCTTTTCCCTTGTCCTTATATTGTAAATTGTGAGGCATTTTGTATTCTTCATGTTTCTTAGCCTTTTACAAAGTTGAGTCTGTATAGATGCATTACTTAGAAGAAGTATATATGTATCTGTACATAGATATTTTATTTTTGATATTATTATGAGGACAGACATGAGAGATTTGTAATAAACACTCAGATTGAGAAAAAAGTGGGTTGTCTTGGGAGTTTACTTGGTGTCTATAGCTATGAACCAGGAAAGTTCAAATGTTCCAATATACTGATGGCGCGTGCATGTGAGCCCGTATCAATCAATAAACAGTTTTGTTTTGTTTAAAAATTCCAGCATGCATTCAATACATTTTCTATATATATATATATATATACATATATATATATATATATATATATAATATATATATGTATATATATATATATATATACATATATATATATATATATATATATATATATATATACATATATATATATATATATATATATATATATATATATATATATAGTTTACTGTACCTCAACTGACGGCTGAGAGAGTTTTTCAGTCGGCGGGACGTGGCAACATAATAGCCACGAAATTGACATTAATTTTGGCGGACAAAGACCAGAGAAATCTCGCCTAAATTACTATCAGTCACCTTAACAGTGTATTTGATGAAAATACCCTTCCTCACAACATTTTACCGTATGTAAAACATTTCCTTTCACAAAAATTTACAGATCTAAAATTTCAGTTGATCATTCTGAAGAGATAAGTTCTATTGTTTCACAAAATTTCTTAGTTTTTTAAAAATATATTTGCTACATATGGCGCCAAAGAAATCATCCGCGGAAAAAGGTAATGGAGAAATAAAAGCAATTTTTTTTTAGGATTTGTGGATGTTAATAGTTATATTTTTTTTTCCAGATTTGATACCGTTTCTTTCACTTTTTTTGGAAAACTTGCGACCATGGTCGCAAATAAGAGAGAGATTCGCAAACTTGAGATCATGAATAGCTTTTTAAATTTATAAATTTTGTAACAGAGTGAAAAAGGTCCAATTTTTTTCTAGTTTTTTCATTCCCTTCTCTGTCTACCTGGGTCGCAGTTGTTTGAATTACCGTTGTAGATGTATGCGACCTTGGTCGTAGCGTTTTAAAAATTATTTTTTTTTTCATTCCCTTTTAGTCGACCTAGGTCGCAGATGTTTGAGTTAACGTTTTAGATGTATGCGACCTTGGTCGTACCGTTTTACCAAATATAAATAATTTTTCATTCCATTTTCTGTCGACCTTGGTCGCAGTTGTTTCAATTTGCGTTGTAAATGTATGCGACGTTGGTCCCAGTGTTTTAAAATTCATTTTTTTTTTAATTCTCTTTTCTGACGACCCGGGTCGCAGTTATTTCAATTTGCGTTGTAGATGTATGCGACCTTCGTCGCAGAGTTTTAAACATCATTGGTTTTTCATTCCATTTTCTGTCGACGTGGGTCGCAGTTGTTTAATTTGGATTGTAGATGTATGCGACCTTGGTCGCAGAGTTTTAAACATCATTTGTTTTTCATTCCATTGCGTTATAGATGTATGCGACCTTGGTCGCTGTGTTTTAAAATTCAATTGTTTTTCATTCCATTTTCTGACGACCAGGGTCGCAGTTGTTTCAATTTGCGTTGAAGATGTATGCGACCTTGGTCGCAGTGTTTTAAAAATCATTTGAGATGTCGCAATATTGATGTTCAATCTCTCCTTGTTGGGGGTATGGTCGCAGTCTGTTGCCTAAGTTACCGTGATTGAATATTGCGACCTTGGTCGCTGTATGATGATGCAAAGGTCTCCTCATGGTAAATTTTTAGGTTTATTACAAAATTGCAATGCGACTTTGGTCACGATGTATTATATTCTAGTAGATTGGATTAAGCTGACATTAAAATATTACACTGCGACCTTGGTCGATGTACGACATGATTGGTGAATTATTGTGTTTAATTAAAACAACAAGGAATGCGACTTAGGTCGCAGTTACAAAAATAGCTTTCACAGCCGGAGATTATTTTAAAATCAAACTGCGACCGTGGTCGCAGTTCTTAAACTTTAGAATAAGTGATTATTTGTTCTGTAAACGAAATATAGGTCGCAGTTCCATATACGCTACAGAGAAAGCTTCTACATTTAAGAAATTACGGGAAAAAAATGACACAATAAAAACCTGTTGATCAGCATGCAAAGATGTCAACCCTTCAATACTTTCAATATTCTGAGAGAAGTTGAACCAGATGATATATCCTCCATATTTAGATCGGGAGATAGAGATCGCTTACGACTGCGACCAGAATTGGCAGGGGAAGTAGACTGCTCCGACGTCGACATTAAATAAAAAGGAGAAAAATCTGTTCTGAAAATCGATATTTTCAGATAAAACTTTATGGCAGGCTAGAAAAGGAGAACCTAAATCTGACAAAGAGCGGTAAAGAAATAGGAGAAAAAATAATAATAAACAATAACCTAAATCTTATAAAGAGTGATAAAAAAAGAGAAAAAATAATAATAAACAATAACCTAAATCTGACAACGAGCGGTAAAAAATTGGGGGGAAAATAATAATAAACAATAACGGCGTGAGTACCTTTTACCAAGGGGTATTAATAATTTAACTTGTTCCTATAAGCGGGGCACAACTTAGTGGGGTGACAAATATTGAGCCACGTCACCGCAGGCTGAGAGTCTCTCAGCCGTCGGCTGATATACATTTTTCTCATATATATATATTATATATATATATGAGAAAAATGTATATCAGCCGACGGCTGAGAGACCCTCTCAGCCTGCGGTGATGTGGCACATTATTAGCCACACTAGAAAGGACGCCCCGCCTATTGAAACAGTTGAAATTACTAAATACCCCTGCGGTAAAAGACAGTAGATCTGTATAGTTTATTATTTTTTTATATTTCTGACATTAGTCAATATTGTCACAATTATCTTTTATAACTGCGGTCAAACTGCCACCAATTTTTATCAAATCACAAAACTAATTTGATTGCTTCTTTATTAATTTTTTTGTTATCTGATTTGAAATTTACTGATTTTTAATATAGTCGTAGTTTACTTTTTTTCGCATGTAATGTATAAATTATTATTATTTTTTTAAACTGCCACCAATTTTTATCAAATCACGAAACTAATTTGAATGCTTCTTTATTAATTTTTTTGTTATCTGATTTGAAATTTACTGATTTTTAATATAGTCACAGTTTACTTTTTTTCGCATGTAATGTATAAATTATTATTTTTTTTTACATATTGAATTCGGACAAGGACTGCGACTATGATCGCAGTGCTTAACGAGAGCAAGTCGTGGACGTTTTTTTTATTTGGTTAAATGTAATAACGGTGACTAATAACTGATAATATAATCGTAGTTTACGTATTATTTTATATATTTTTGTTCTTCAATGTGACTGTTGTCTGAGCCGCCTATAAGCTATTAAATTATTTTTTACATATAGCATGCGATCAAGGATTGCGACTATGGTCGCAGTACTCACGGGCAGCATTTTTTTTGGATGATTTTTTTTGCTAAGTTAAATGTAATAACGGTGACTAAGGACTGATACTATAGTCGCAGTTTACGTATAGTTTTATATGTTTGCTCTTCACTGTAACTGTTGTCTCAGCCGCCTATAAACTACAAATTTTTTTTACTTATTGCATGCGAAGTAGGACTGCGACTATGGTCGCAGTGTTTAAGAACAGCAGTCGCAGTTTTCTAATTTGTGATATACAGTAAAATATACTGATTTGAGAGGATTGCGATCATGTTCGCAGTATTATCTGTTTATATAATTTAATTTTGGACTGCGACCATGGCAGCTGTTTATAACTTTATTGAATGCAAAACGATCAAACTGTTTATGACTGGACAGCGACCGTGCTCGCAGTTTCATATGTAATTATTATATGAGTACTGCGACCATTATCGCAGATAAGATGCAAAATAATATATACGACATACTTTATATGTATTTTAAAAGTATGAAAGATTATTTTACAGATAGAAGTAAATTTTATTTATAACATAATATGGTCAGAAAGAGACCTTACAAAAAAAGAGCATTAAAAGCTGTCAACAGAAGACAAAATAACGTTGAATATCAGAAGATCAGGAAATTCTAATCCTCGTCGTCATCACCATCATAAGCAGATTCGTCGTCTTCATTCTTCCCGTCTTCCTGTTCATCACTTATTTTCTCATCATCTTCCTGTTTTTGAGGCTTTTTTTGTTCATTGATAAACTCCCAGAATGGATCATCTCTATCAAGCTCTTCCTCCGATCCGTGTCGAGAAAGCGAGCCTCCAGCATCAGAGGACATGCTTTCATCAAGCATGTCTCTGTCAAGTGGCAGAGGAATAATTTCCTCCTCACTAACCCACATGAAAACTTCATCATTCTCATGAAGAGGAGGATCAGTTAAAATATTATTTGATATAGTGAGATAGTCAAAAGGAGTGAAGTCCAGACTGGTATCAGATTCACTAGAATACCCTGAAGAAAGAGGACCGGTGGGGGAATGATTGAAGTTAAAATCTGAGTGTTCAGAGGAAGAAGATGGGGAAGACATGATTCAAGAATGAATTGTTTTCTGGAAGTTTTTGAAATCAAATTGAAAAGGAAGAGCAAAAATATAGTTTTTAGATATGAGATAATATATTAGTTACAAGCAATAAAGGTAAAGAATGTAAAAGAATATGAATAGTAATAATAATTGTTATAGGTGACGATTGAGTATGGGAAGAAGTGGTAAAAAAAAAATTAAATATTTAATTGAAAAGTTATGGCGGGAGAATCCGAAGAGTTCCTTTTTTCCAGAGGTTTACTACGTGAAGTACAAATTAACTTTTTATAGAATGTTTTCCCTATATCTTTAGATTACGTATGGTGCTCATCTTTCCTTTATCGAGATTAATATTAGTGCATCTCTTTTTTCGAGACTGTTGTTGTATCACGGTAGATAGATTATTAATTGCTTCATTTAATTCAGTGTAATTAATATAGTATTTTTATAAGATGTGATATACGCGAACTGATCTCAGGGTCGCAGTGCTAATCTACTTTGTAAACTTATAAAAAATCTGTTACATAAGGCATGCGAAAAAATATTGCGACTTTGGTCGCAGTGCTGAAAAAGATTGCGACTTTGGTCGCTGTTCTGAACGAGGTCGCAGTGCTGAACGATAGCATGTTTCGTCTGTTATTTTTATGGGAATAAGGAATGCGACTAGGGTCGCAGACGTGATATAAAAAAGGAATGCGACTAGGGTCGCAGACGTGATATAAAAAAGTTTTTGTTATACTATGACTGCGACTAGTGCCGCAGTCGTCATATAAAATTGAAAGTTATATTGTATTAATTCTGCGACGATGGTCGCAATGTTCAAAAGTTTTATTATACTATGACTGCGAATACGATCGCAGACTTTGTAAAATAGTAAAATTCTGTTACATAAGGCATGTGAAAAAAGACAGCGTCTGTCGTCGGAGTGCTGAACGATATCATGTTTCGTCTGTAGTAGAATTAAGAATTTTATAACTGTAGATATATTCAGGTGAAAATTCTGTAGGTAAATTTTGTTTGTGGATGAGTTTATGTTAGTTTAGAAGTAAAAAAATGAGTATTTTTGTCAATTTGTTTCACGATTGTTTAGGCGGGAATTTTTTGATTTTTTTGGCGCCTACACTCTGCGGCCGATATGTGGCATATATATTCAGCCACGTCACCGCCGGCTGAGAAACTCTCTCAGCCGTCGGCTGAGGTACAGTAACCCCTATATATATATATATATATATATATATATATATATATATATATATATATATATATATATATATATATATATATATATAGGGCTTACTGTACCTCAGCCTGCGGGCTGAGAGAGTTTTCTCAGCCTGCGGGCGTGGCAACATCACCGCCCCACATCTGTTAAAAAATTTGGCGGACAAAATCCTGTAAATCCCGCCCAATTTAATGCCAGTCACCTCAACATTGTATTTTTCGAAAATACCCTCCATCACAAACTTTTACCTTATTGTAAAAAAATTAGTCTTCCAAAAAAATTTACAGCTCTAAAACTTCAAACGGCGGTTCTGATCCAATTTGTTCTTTTCCTTCAAAAATTTCATCCGTTTTTGAAAAAAATTATTTGCAACTGATGGCGCCTAAGAAATCATCCGTCGAAAAAGGTACTACAAAATTGATATTTTCAAAATTTTTTAGGGTTTTGTGTATTTTAATAGTTTTAAATTTTTTCAAGATTTATTTCTGAAGTCGCATTTTTTTTTAAATTTTTTTTAAATATTGGAAACATGGTCGCAATTACGAAAGAGATTTTCAAACTTTAGACGATAAAGGTCCTATTTTTTGAAAGTTTTTATTATTTACTTCTATTTTTACTGTGTCGCAGTTCAGATCTGTGCGACTTTGGAAATTTTTTTTTTTTTACCTTTCCTTGTGGACGAATGCGACGTTGGTCGCAGTATATGAAATTTACTTTTTTTTTCTCACATACTGACGACATGGGGTCGCAGTTGTTTAAATAAGAGTTGTAGTCTCAAGTCTTCACCAAGGTCGCAGTTTATTTTAAATAAATGTTTTTATCAAACTTGTGTCGCAGTTGTTTCTTTTTGAACTGTAGTCTTATGCGACCTTGGTCGCAGTGTTGGCCCTGGTCGCAGTTGTTCTGATTGCACTGTAGTCCTATGCGACCTTGGTCGCAGTGTGACCTTGGTCGCAGTACATGTAGTGCGACCCTAGATTGCAGTCTACTAGTGTTTTTTTTGCAATGCATAACTGCGACCGAGGTCGCAGTTTATTAAAAAACAAATATGCTTTTTATTCCCTTATAATTTTTTAATAATCATTGGTCTAAAGTGTTTAATTTTTCTTCCTACGTAGGTAAACAACAGATACAGGTTCGTCCTCTGAGATCAAGCATAAAACCAATGTGCCAGTTAATGAAGAAATTTAAGAAGTACATACCGGTTGATTTCGTAGAGGCGATGAAGAATACCCCATTTGGCCCAATCTTCATGGCGTTCTACAATGAAGAATTTGGGGCTGAAAAGACACTAAAATCAAACGTTGCCGTGCTGCGTATTTTAGACCAGTATGACAGGAATACAAGGATCTTTACAATTGGGGGCAAAGAGATTGAGTTAACAGTGGAGGATGTTGCCCTTACTTTTGATCTACCTGTCAATGGGGTAGATTTTGTGATGAATAGACATGTACGCTGAAAGATAGAGGGGTTATAAAACATTTTTTCCCCAATATAAAGAAGATCACAAAAGTATCTATTGAAGATGCTTTGGATGATCTTCTTGTCAAGAGAAGGAGGAGGATATATTAGATGTGACACAGGATGAACAATTTGAGCAGCAAATGTCTATGAAGGAAATTATAAGAGACATAAATAGACTTGCAGCTCAAGACTTTACCACATTAGTCATCCTATACATGTCGGCCACTCTTTTCTTCTCTGGCAGTAAATGCACGGTGCCGTGGTATATTGTGGAACAGATTGCCAATATGCAACTGATGAGGACAATATGCTGGGCAAAAGCTGTTTGGCAATTCCTGATTGACTCAATGGACATCTTCAGGCAAACCACGTACGAGCTGCAAGGATGCTCCGTGCAAATTATTGTAAGTAGAAATCTCAAATTTGGCCAACATTGTATGAAATTTACCCATAAATTGATAAAATTTGTGGAAACTAATTTAATTTTTAATTTTTGCAGTATTGGCTGTGTGAGAGGGCACCTATTTTTGAGCAGAGGTCTGGTTTGGAGGAAAAACCCACGCGCAGTAAGATGGGACCTCCAAAATATTGGCAGATCTCTACTTGAAGTTGATCTAAAAAAGATTGACAGCAATATTGTAAGTTAAACTTCTTTTATGTGTAGTACAAATAAAATGCGACCATAGTCGCAGTATTGAGCTGCAACTTTCGCAGTTCGTTTTATGCCTGACAAATAATGTGCGACCATGGTCGCATTCTCTTGGAAATACCCTTTTCAACAGAAATGCGACCATGGTCGCAGTGTTGAGCTGCATGTCTTGGCAGATAAATTTATGCACGACAAAACATACTGCGACCATGGTCGAATTTTTATCCAAAAATATTTCATAAATAAACTGCGACCATGGTCGCAGTATCATTATTTCATTGTTTTATTTTTAGCTTACCTTTTTCTGTTTATTTTCAGATTTTGAGTCGAATGGCCAACATCTCTAATGATGAAAAAATATGGTTGGCCTTCCTGTTGAAGGGGAAGAGGATGAGGAAGAAGAAGTAGCAGAAGATGAAGGTGAAGAAAAAGAAGAAGAAGAAGGTCAAAGTGAAGGAGATGAAGGAGGCCATACATGTAATGAGGCTGACATTCCGGCGGAAAAGGAGCCAGAACCGGCTGAAACGAGTGAGCAAGAACCAATTTTGAAGGTTATTTGCCACCTCCACCGGATGTTCAAGCAGCAGAAATAAAACGATTGAGGTCTGCAAATCAGCTCTTGAGAGATTATGTTTCTCAGCTTGAAAAAAAGATTGAAAATATGGAGAATGAGAAAAGAGTCAAGGCTGAATTAAAATTAAAAAGAAGAGAAAAAGAGAGAAGAAGAACCAAAAAAGGCAACAGGAGAATAGAAGAAGGGAAGAGGAGGAGAATGAAAGGAGGAAGAGGAAGAGGAAGAGAAAGAGAAGGAGAAGAAGAGGGAAGAAGAGAAGGAAAGGAGAACAGGAGGAGAGAAGTGGAGGAGAAGGAGAATAGAAGAAGGGAAGAGGAGGAGAATGAAAGGAGAATGAGGAAGAAGAGGAGAAGAGAAGAAGAGGAGGGAAAAGGAAGAGCAGGAGAAGGAGAAGAGGGGAGGGAAGAGGAGGGGCAGGAGAGGAGGAGGAGGGAGGAGGAAGAGAATGAGAAGAAGAGGAGGAAGGCGCAGATGGAGAACAAAAGAATGAAGGAGCAGATGGAGAAGCAGGCTGAAGAGGAGAAGAAGAAAAAACTGGAAGAGGATAAAATCATGGGTTCTGAGTCTGTTTTAATTAATATTGGGGAAGATATTCCAAGTTTTTCTCTGAATCTAACTCAAATGACTCAAGAAATCCAAAGAGATAGAGCTTCTGAAGAGAAATTCAAGAACATACTCCGCCTCAGAAGCAATCCTCAAAAGAAGCTGTTTTGGAAACCTCTAAAGGAACAATAGAAAGGGGAGTCAAAGAACGAAAGCGCGCTGAAAGAGATCGCGATGACTCCGACTTTGTTTATCCAAAACAGAAGAAGAAAAAAAATGAAAATCCTCTTCCACAGCTTGCGGCTGCGAGTTCTACTCCGCTGGTTTCGGCGACAAAGAGATTTCCTCCACTGAGCCAAAATCGACAGAATTGACCGAAACCACATCATACAGAATTCTGCAGCCCCATCAACAAGCTCGTATAAAACATTTCTTCGACAAGTCCTACTCTGAGTAAGTTAATTCATATCAAAAATTTCTGTTATACCTTTATAAGAACAATTAAATTACTAACTTTGTTTTGAATATCTTGCAGTTCTACTGCGTATCGGATACCAATAATTCAATCATCATTTCAAGGAATGACATTGAGGACCTGATGTTCAGTGGAGACTTAGATGCAAATGTAATTCATTTCTACATGCAGCATCTTGAGAAAAGAGAAGGATTAAAAAGCATATTCTTCCGAAGCGAAGCTTGGGTAAAAATCTACTTTCTCCTTTACGGTTTAATGTAATCATCAACTCTGGAACAAATTACTAATATTCTCTATCTCTGTGTAGGCATAAATCATGTACTGCGACTAAGGTCGCAGTGAATAATTAAAATGTACTACTACTAACACATGTACTGCGACTAAGGTCGCAGTTTATAATTAAAATGTATTGCTACTAACTCAGGTACTGCGACAAAATGTAACAGCTGCGACCTGCGACCAAGGTCGCAGTTTATAATTAAAATGTATTGCTACAATGCTACTAACTCAGGTACTGCGACAAAAATGTAACAGCTGCGACCTGCGACCAAGGTCGGATCTGCGACCAAGGTCGCAGTTTATAATTAAAATGTATTGCTACTAACTCAGGTACTGCGACAAAATGTAACAGCTGCGACCTGCGACCAAGGTCGCAGTTTATAATTAAAATGTATTGCTACAATGCTACTAACTCAGGTACTGCGACAAAAATGTAACAGCTGCGACCTGCGACCAAGGTCGGATCTGCGACCAAGGTCGCAGTTTATAATTAAAATGAATTGCTACTAACTCAGGTACTGCGACAAAATGTAACAGCTGCGACCTGCGACCAAGGTCGGAGCTGCGACCAAGGTCGCAGTTTATAATTAAATGTACTGCTACTAACTCATATACTGCGACTAAATAATATAGTGCGACTAAGGTCGCAGTTTATAATTTTTTGTTACATTTTGAATTTGATTTAAATTTTTTTTCTTCTTGTCCGCAGCACGGTGTTGTAAATAAATTGAAGATCTGGAAGTCATTTCATCAAGCAGAAGCTGTTGAAAAACTGGACAGCTGACGTGCAGTACATGTTCTTCCCGATCAATCACAAACATAGTGCCGACGAGCAGGGATTTCACTGGACCTTGCTGGTATTCGATTCCACCACAGAAGAGTGAATTTTTTACAACTCTTTGGTCCCAGCTGACAAAAAGTAGTATAACACAGCTTTACCAAAGAGATGCAAGAAATAATGGTGAGTTGAAATTTAATATTTTGATTAATTTGATTATACTAATTTTTTTCCTATTGACATTGCAGAAAGATAGATTATTAGAGATTTTTGAGATTCATTCCAAAAAAAAATGAGAAAAAATAAAATAAAATACGCAAAATGCCCCCAACAATCAAACAGGTATATAAATTTTTGACATGTAATTTCATTTCATATTTTCTACTTTTTTTTAGTACAAAAACTAATTTCATTTAATGATTGCTCTATGGAAATTTCAGTGTTGATTGCGCTATATATGTATGCAAGTACATGGAAAGCATAGCGTCTGGCTATCATCTATCAGCTGCTGATGCTGTTACGGTTGATGCTGTACAGAAACTAAGAAGTGAGCTTGCATACATGATACTTGCAGATGTAGAGAAGAGTTGGGATGAAGAAACAGACATTATACGACATACGACATATGAAGACTGATAGTTGACAAATTATTGATATACCACAATTTTTTTTAAATGTAAAAAATATTTCAAGTGCAATTCATTGCATAATTTTTTTGTTGTATTGATTTAATTTATACACATTTCTATACATTTATTTATTATAAGTTCCATTGATTATTTACAGTCTTCATTTGTTAGAACTTGGCTTTTACTATTGCGTACTGATGTTAGAAACAAACATGCCTTCAGTAATTGTGTTAATCAACAACAACACTGCGACCTTCGTCGCTATGCGTGTTTATATAAAGGAACACCTACTAACGTACAGCGACTTAAGTCTTCACCATCTCAAAAATCTAAAAAGAAGGTTGCGACTTTGGTCGCAGTTGATAGCCGCGCCTTAGTAAAATACAATGCGACTTTGGTCGCAGTTGATGGGCGGCAATGTTTTAATCAACAATAACACTGCGACCTTGGTTGCTATGCGTGTTAATATTAAGGAACACATACCTAACGTACTGCGACTTAAGTCTTCACCACCTCAAAATTTTAAAAAGAAGGTTGCGACAGTTGATAGCCGAAGTCTTAATAAAATACAATGCGACCTTGCTCGCAGTTGATGGCGGCAATGTTTTAATCAACAACAACACTGCGACCTTGGTCGCTATGCGTGTTAATATAAAGGAAACACCTACCTAACGTACTGCGACCTAAGTCGCAGTACATGTAGTGCGACCCTAGATTGCAGTTGATGGCCATCTTTATCAATAACAACACTGCGACCTTGGTCGCAATTAATCATGTACACTGCGACCAAAGTCTCTGACTACATTATGTACAAAAAAAATTAAACTATAAAGTAGAACTTTAAAGTACAAGTACATACAAAAATAATACAGTAGAAATCAAAGAATGATAATAAATCTGATTATAATTACACGCCAGTGTCAGAATGCGACTTAATCTCTCTACACTGTGCGACCCTGGTCGCACTTCATAAAAAATTGAAGTCTTTGTTCCTTCGAGATGGAGGCAACCCAAACCTACTTCTTCTGCCAATAAAAAAAATAAATAGTAAGAATTTTAAAGATTAATCGTTATAAAAAAAATGATTAACAGTTTAATGTAATATACCATTAACGGACAACCAGTCCTGTAATGGCCAGCTCTTGGCAGTTACCACATCTTCGATGCTTAACTTCCTTCTGATATATAGAATCTTCAAAACCAAACTTAAGCCTGGATGCAGCTCTAGGTCTCCCCTTGGTTGGTACAGGACCAATTGGATCACGTATATTCAATTCTTCACCATCTCGCAATATGACAACGGATCCACTGGAACCAACGGCAGTCTTAGGATGTGATGAATGATCATTTCCTGACATTGCTCTGTATTCTCTAGTGGTATTTTGGGCAAAACTTTTCAAAACTCCCTCCAACTTTGAAATATTTTCATCAGAATCAGCGACCATGTCCAGAATTGCATTAAATTTTGAACGAACTGTCCACAATCTAGCCGTCCGTGGAGTGCCTTGACTGGGAAAAGGCC
This sequence comes from Agave tequilana, assembly GCA_038442645.1. Classification (NCBI taxonomy): domain Eukaryota; kingdom Viridiplantae; phylum Streptophyta; class Magnoliopsida; order Asparagales; family Asparagaceae; genus Agave; species Agave tequilana. The sequence continues at coordinate 78,303 of JAVJIF010005469.1, forward strand.
TCATGCCATATTCAATTGCAACGTTTTTGTAACGAGCATCCAACCTCCATCTATGAAGTATATATGATTCCGGTATATGTGTAACGTGATTGCGCCACAAAATACACAGAATATGTCTACATAGGATACCCTCTGTTTCAAATAACGAGCAACTGCAAGAAACATGAAGTTCCTCTCGATTATCATAACTGACCTTTTCCCAGCCGTCTTTTGATTCTGAAAATTTACCAACCAAATATTTTGATCCAGGTTTGTCCTGTTCCACCTCTTCTGAAAATAGTGTCATTACAACTGCCCATTCCTTTTGGAACAACTGAAAAATCTTCGGTGTATACAACTTCGAAACCTGTATCTCATATGGATTGGTTGTACAATTGGGCACAGAATTCAAACCCCTAAAATCTTGAAGAGATTCAGATGCACGACGGGAAGCAACGGCTTTTCATATTGGTGAACAAATTCCACTAGTTTAGTGTTTGAGTTAACAAAACCATCAAAGAAGGAATTAATACTCTCGGACCTCTGACTGGTTGTCATTCCAGCAGAGAAAACATCCTTGAGATATGCATTAACCCAATGTCCACGAAGCCTGTACATCTTCATCACCAACTGCCATCTTCTTCTTCTAACTGATATTTTTCACTCATCAGACGCCATCGTTCCTCACACGTGCTTATATCGCGGGAGGTGTACCAAGCATGGAAATCGGAGACCATATCTTCTCCATACTTGTTAGCCATTAGGATTTGTTGCTCGGCAATATGTTTCCGTACATGCCAGAAACAGTAACGGTGCCGAGACTCGGGAAAACAATCTTGATGGCCTCACCAATCTGCGCATCCTGATCAGTAATAATCAGCTTCGGTTCAACTCCATGCATGCACTTGAGCCTTTTTTGGAATAACCAAACAAAAGTATCCCTCTGCTCATCAGCAAGCATTGCACAGCCGAACAAAATTGACTGCCGGTGATGATTTACTCCAGTGAATGGAGCAAATGGCAAGCTCAAGTGATTAGTCCTGTATGTGGTGTCAAAAACGATCACATCACAGAAGCTCAGATACGAGGAAATAGCTCTTCCATCAGCCCAAAAAATGCTTCTAAGTGTGCCCGCGTTATCAACTTCACTTGAAAGAAGAATTCTGGATCGGTCTCGTCGGGCTTTCTCTTGAAAATATTTGATAATAGCAATAAACTCATGACCGCAGTTATTTCTACGTTGACGAGTGAAATCAATAACTTGTTGAGGGCGCACTTCTTCATCACGCCTTCTCCCTAGCTCATTGCATTAACAACGCGGGAAATATTTGAAGGCCGCATTCCAACATCAACCAGATTGCTCATAATGGTTCTGCTAATTGTTGAACGATGAGTCTGGTGAGAGTAATGGTGATGTACCTTATCCGGGCTAGACAATTCATGTGAATGAGTATCAACAAATTTTGTGATAACCCAATATCGAGTTGAGTCCAAAAATAAACGAAGACGGATATGCATCTCAGCAGGACAAGATACTCTAGTGTTAACTCGACGACGCAATGTAAGCCCCTCTTGTCTTTTGTCACACAACTTCTTCAGCCCTTCCTTGTTGTAGCAAAATCTTCTGCAAATAATTTCATGAGGAGGCTTCCGTGACTTATCTGTACTTTTTCTTCTCACGCTAAAACCTCTATTCCTTGCAAAACAATTGTAGAAATTGTATGCTTCCATATGCGACAGGACTGTTTCCCTATAAACTTATCTGAGCTTCCAGACATTTCTGCATGTGCATTCATATCCTACAAAAAGTATTTACACGAAGTAAATGAATATAAATATTTTTTAGATATCACTGTATTCTAAAATATAAGTTATATAAATGCGACCAAGGTCGCATAAGAGATGAAAACAATTTACTTCTTATCAGCTGTTGCGACCAAGGTCGCAGTTATCCGTATGAGAAGAAATCTATATTACTTCTTACTAAAGACTGCGACCTAAGTCGCAGTAAATAAAAATAAGATTTCACATACGGCATGAAATCTATAATACTCCTTATTGAAGACTGCGACCTAAGTCGCAGTAATCAGTATGTGAATAAATCTATATTATTCCTTACTAAAGACTGCGATCTAAGTCGCAGTTATCCGCATGTGAAGAAATCTATATTACTCCTTACTAAAGACTATGACCTAAGTCGCAGTTATCCGTATGTGAAGAAATATATATTACTCCTTACTAAAGACTGCGACCTAAGACGCATACCCTAGAAAAAAGAATTCACAGCCGGAGATTATTTTCAAATAAGATTGCGACCGAATATTAAAACGGTCGCAGTACCTCATAGTCTAAAGAGAAAACATTAAATATTTAAGAAATTGTTTTTAAATAGATATAAACAATTAAAACCTGTTGATCGGCATGCAGAGATGTCAACCCTTCAAGATTTTCAATATTCTGAGAGAAAGTAGAACCAGATGCAATATTTCCATATTAAGATCGCCGGTATACTGCTCAGACGTCGACATTAAATATTTTGCAGAAAAAATTGATCTCAAAAGATTTTATATTTTCAGAAAAAAGTGTATCGCAGACTGAAAAGGTGAAACTAGATCTTTCAAAAGAGATCAGGAAATAGGGTGAAAAGTAATTTATATCATATAAAAAGCGGCAAAAAATAAAAGGGGGGAAAATAATAATAAACAATAGGAAAAGTTATCATAAGGGGTATTTGGTAATTTAACTTCTACCTAAAGCGGGCCGCAAGTCAGTGAGGTGACAAAATTGAGCCACGTCACTGCAGGCTGAGAGAATACTCTCAGCCCGCGGGCTGATATACATTTTTCTCATAT
>JAVJIF010005470.1:0-162487 GCA_038442645.1 Agave tequilana
GTGTAAGAATTAAACTTCATGCGGATTAATTGCCATGAATTTAGAATCAAGTGCATCTCAAGAAATGAACATATAATTCAACAATACACATAAACTCCATACCTGAAGCCATGTGAAGAATGGATGAAGATCTCAATCTCTTCCTTGATCCTTGCAAAACCTTAATCTGCAAAACCTTCTTCTCTCTGTCTCTTTCTCTTTGCACAAAACCTCAAATTCAGAAATTGATGGGATCCTAAAAGAGGGAGAGGTTGTTTTCTTTTCAAGAGGAGAGAAGTGGGTCTCACATTTGCAAATAACCCCTTGAGATAAAACCACCCATCATGGCCACTTTATATCTCATGAAGTTATAAACTTATATAAATGTAACTTTAATATGGGCATACTTAATATCAGTTAACCATAATTAGGGAATCCAATTAATTAGGTTAGTGGGCCATTTAATATTTAATGTGAGATTAACATTCTCCCACTTGGACCACTAGCCGATTATGTTAAAACTTTAGAAAACAAATAAAAGAAAAGACTCATTTAAAAACATTTTGACTCCATTGGATTCCATACTGAAAAACTTTGACACGTGATCACGAATTTTAAAAACAACAACTGATAAGCCCAAATAATAGATACTGTAATACTGCAATTAGCTTGGACCATCAATGTGAGTCATAGCGGTTATACAACATCTATGTCATACTCCTTCTATGTACCACAACATTGATAACCCTTACTAATTGAGTCCATAACCAAAATGACCCCTGTAATTGTCTTGTTAAGACATTTCCTGTTTAACAAACATCCATACATAATATGTGCACACATAATGGATAACAGGAAACACAGAAACAAATTTTATTGCGCAATAGTGTCAATTACATAAGCACCAAAACATACATTACAGATTGCTCAAAAGACCCATTCTAATAACATGTTCCTTGAATGTCTTTGGAGGCAATCCCTTGGTCAATGGATCAGCAACCATTAAAGTGGTACTTATATTTTCAATTGACACCTTCTGTTTCTGAACTCTTTCTCTAACCACCAAGTACTTAAGTTCCATGTGTCTGGAACCACTAGAGTACTTTCCATTCTTAGAGAAGAAAACGGCTGCTGTATTATCACAAAATATCTTCAGCGGCCTGGCAATAGAATCAACTACACCAAGTGCTGAGATAAAATTACGTAACCATAATGCATGATTCGTGGCCTCAAAACAAGCTATGAACTCAGCCTCCATCGTGGATGAAGCAGTGATAGACTGCTTTACACTCTTCCACGAGATTGCCCCACCTGCCAGCATGAAAATAAAGCCTGAGGTAGACTTCCTGCTATCTGGGCAACCAGCAAAATCTGAGTCCGAATAGCCGATCACTTCCAACTGATCTGATCTCCTATATGTGAGCATATGATCCTTCGTCCCTTGAAGATACCGCATTACTTTCTTTGCCAATTTCCAGTGCTCCATTCCTGGATTACTCTGGTATCTTCCTAACATCCCAACAGCAAAACTGATATCTGGCCTGGTACAAGTATGTGCATACATCAAGCTCCCAACAGCTGACGCATACGGAACTTTCTGCATTTGACCCTTTTCTAAGTCATTTCTAGGACACTGGCTCCCACTTAATTTGTCACCCTTCATAATGGGTGCACAACTGGCTGAACATAACTCCATATGAAATCTTTCCAAGACTCGATTGATATAACCTTTCTGAGACAGTCCTAGCAATCCTCGAGATCTATCCCTGAAGATCTCTGTGCCAATGACATAAGCTGCCTCACCCATATCAACCATCTGAAAGTTCTTGGTAAGATAGCTTTTAGTTTCATACAGTAAACCAATATCACTACTGGCCAACAAAATATCATCCACATACAGAACCAGAAAGATAAACTTGCTCCCACTGATCTTTAGATATATACACTGATCAACAGTGTTTTCTGTAAATTCGAAAGAGGTAATGGTATCATTAAACTTCATATACCATTGCCTGGAAGCTTGTTTAAGTCCATATATGGATTTTCTTTAATTTGCAAGCCAAGTGTTCTTGTCCTTTCTTTGCGAACCCTTCAGGTTGCTCCATGTAAATTTTCTCATCCAAATTTCCATTCAGAAAAGCTGTTTTCACATCCATTTGATGTAACTCCAAATCATAATGAGCTACAAGGGCCATAATGATTCTAAAAGAGTCCTTCTTTGATACTGGAGAGAAGGTTTCTCTAAAATCAATGCCTTCTTTCTGAGTGAAACCTTTAGCCACAAGTCTGGCCTTATATCGTTCGATATTGCCTTTGGAGTCGCGCTTGGTCTTAAAGACCCATTTACACCCGACTTTCTTATAGTTATTAGGCAATTCGACGAGATCCCAGACTTTATTTTGGTCCATAGATTTTAACTCTTCATTCATAGCATCAACCCATTTACTAGAATCATTGCATTCTATGGCTTGTGAAAATGAAACTGGATCTTTATTAATCCCAATATCAAAATCAGATTCCTATAGATATACCACATAATCATTTGAAATGGCAGAACTTCTTTCCCTTTGAGATCTCCTCAAAGCTGCCGGTTGTGGTGGTTCTACATTATTTTCAATGGCGATATCCTCATGAAGTGGTGAACCAATATCATTATGTTGTTCTGGTATCTCAGCTTGTTGATCAAGCTGAGGGACAACAATTTCTCTTGAAGGAAAGGGTATTGGGATATTTACCCTTACCACCTCAAGATCCACCTTTCTTGGTTCATCACTCCCACTAATTTTGCCATTCTCAAGGAATCTGGCATTACCAGTTTCAACAATTCTTGTACTATGGTTAGGACAATAAAATTTGTACCCTTTAGACTTATCTGGATAACCAATGAAATACCCAGATATGGTCCTTGAGTCTAATTTCTTTTCTTGTGGATTATATATTCTAGCCTCTGCTGGACAACCCCAAACATGTAAATGTCTCAAACTAGGTTTCCTACCAGTCCACAACTCGAAAGGAGTTGTTGGGACTGCTTTACTAGGAACCCTGTTCAAGATATACATAGCAGTCTTTAAGGCTTCATTCCACAATGAATTAGGTACATTAGAGAAGCTCATCATGCTCCTAACCATATCCATAAGTGTCCGGTTTCGCCTTTCAGCAATACCATTCTGCTGAGGCGTACCTGGCATTGTGTATTGAGCACAAATACCATGCTTTTCTAGAAATTTGGCAAATGGGCCAGGATTTTGTCCTGACTCATCATATCTTCCATAAAACTCACCACCTCGATCTGATCTTATGATTTTAACCTTTCTATCTAATTGTCTCTCGACCTCTGTAATGAACACCTCAAGGATGTCAACAGCCTGAGACTTTTCATGAATTAGATATACATAACCATAACGAGACAGATCATCTATAAAGGTAATGAAGTATCTCTCTCCCGTAAAACATGGAATAGAGAGTGGTCCGCAAATATCTGTATGAATTACTCAAGAAGCTCTTTACTTCTTGTGGCACCTTTCTTGGTGTGTTTGGTTTGCTTTCCTTTTATGCAATCTACACACACACCAAAATCAGTGAAGTCTAGGTTATCCAAAATCCCATTCTTCACTAATCTTTCAATTCTATCCCTGGAGATATGCCCCAGTCGTCTATGCCACAAGATAGAGGATTTTTCATCAATTAAACCACGTTTAGAACCAACATTCGAATGCAGGATTAAAAGTGATTGTGCAAACTCATAATTCAAGGAAATTTTATATAAACCATCACATAAAATTCCATGTCCAACCGAAATTGAATTATACATTAAATTGAGTTTTCCACAACTGAATAACACTGAATATCCAACAACATCTAATTTGGATAAAGACATTAAGTTCCTAGAAATCGAAGGTACATAAAAAGTGTCTTCAAGATCCATCTGATGACCCGTCTCTAAGAGTAGTCGATAAGTTCCAACATTCTCGACCTTCACTTTGAGACGGTTCCCCATAAAGACAAATCTCTCACTTTCCTTCGGTTTCCGGGTTGTAAGGAATCCCTGCATTGAATTAGTTATGTGAGTTGTGGCTCCAGAGTCAATCCACCAAGTATTAGAAGGAACTTCAGCAACATTTGATTCATAACATACAAAAGAAAGATTTGTACCTTTCTTTTCGAACCAAGCCTTCCTCTTGTTGCAGTCCTTCTTCACATGTCCTTTTCTGTCACAAAAGTAGCATTTGACAGTGAAAGTCTTTCCATGACCCTGGCTACTTTCCCCAGGTTCATTCCATTTCTTTGGTGGAAACCTCTTACCTCTTCCATATTTACCCTTCTTATGCATAGCTCCTTGAGATACTGCCAACACTGAGTGATGTCCTTCTTGCCTCAGTCTCACTTCCTCTTGAACACACATACCAGTCAGCTCATTCAGATTCCACTTATCCTTATGAGTATTATAATGAATCTTGAATGGTCCGAACTGAGGAGGAAGTGAGTTGAGGATGAACTGTACCAAGAAGGATTCATCCACTTTCATACCCAGTGTTCCTAACTTGGCAGCTTTATCAGTCATATTAAGAATGTGTTGTTGAACTCCTCTACTACCATCATATTTCATAGTAGTTAGTTCAGCCATAAGGGTGCCAGCTAATGACTTATCAGCAGATTTAAATCGGTCTCTTACAGCAGTTAAAAGTTCAGATGCATTAGTAGTTTGAGAGAGTGAAGTCTTGATATTGTTGGCAATGGTCATCTTAATGAACATGAGACTAAGTCTGTTCGACCTTTCCCAGGCTTTGGCATGGCTAACCTGGTCTGCTGTGCTTTCAGCAGTCACTTCATCAGGTTTCTCTACTAAAAGAGCCATGTCAAGGTCTAGTACACCCAGTGTGAATTGGACATGCTCAAACCATTCAGAGAAGTTTATACCATCCAGGGCTGGAATGCTAGTTGCATGAGTGTGAAGGGAAGTGGGAACGTTCACTGAAATAAAATAGGACAAGCTCACATTAAGGCTTCGAATCAATACAAAAACTTTAAATTTATGAAGATGAACTATTGATATCACTTTGATTTCTCTTTTGGGCGAAACCTAAGCATATCCAGTGTTCACTCTACAGGTGAGACTTCTTTTATCACCTATGTAGGTCTAATATAATTTATGCCACTTAGACAGTAAGTCATGCTACCTTTGGGTATCCAATTCTACACCACTAAGTTGCATAAATTACACTACCCTACCCGGTTCATAATTATTTGAAAGAGACTTTCCTTTGGGCCAGTCCCAATCTCCTAACTAGAACCGCTATCGAGAATATTACTGTCTATACTGTCACCCTCATTGACAAGTCTTTTATGTAGTTGTATATTCATAAGGCTTACTAATATAGGTCACTTTGGCAACTACTAAATCAATAAACCGTATGAATACAAAACTAACCAATAATATTCTCTAACCTTTTATTTGAGTAATGCTATAATACTCCAATTTTATTACTTGACTTATATCAATCAATATTAACACAACAACATTAAATGTGTAACATACATTATGATTGAATTAAACATACATTAGTCGACTGGACAAGGAACTATTAGTCGACTTGGAACAAGATAAGTCGACTATAGTGGAAGTCCCAGTCGACTAGGGTCAAGTCAAGTCGACTATAAATTTTAGGTCTAGTCGACTAGGGCAAAGTAAGTCGACTATGTAATAAAGGTTAGTCGACTAACAGAGAAACAGAGAACCACTCAACTTTCGGGTCACTCTGTTAGTCGACTTCGACAAAAGGATTAGTCGACTATACCCTTATTAGTCGACTACTCAAAATATCAAGTCGACTCCTGTACTGAAACAGAGAGTTCTTAACTTTCTGGAAAGGGACTTAGTCGACTAGTGTTTCGGGCTAGTCGACTAACAGTCGACGAAACAGTTATCTGAAGCAGTTCCTGTTTAATCGACTGAAGTCATAAATTAGGAAAAATTAGGGTTTCTAATTCCTGAATTTTGATCCAATTAATTGTACAATTAGAGGAATATGAACAGAATATTAGGGTTATTAAATCCTCTTAAAATTCTACAATTAAAAGATCAAAAATTTGATTTTGAACTATTAATCAAAAACCCTAATTTCCCATAATCCATAATCCAAGATGTATTGATTCTAAAACACAGCTCTGATACCATAATGTAAGAATTAAACTTCATGCGGATTAAATTGCCATGGATCTAGAATCAAGTGCATCTCAAGAAATGAACATATAATTCAACAATACACATAAACTCCATACCTGAAGCCATGTGAAGAATGGATGAAGATCTCAATCTCTTCCTTGATCCTTGCAAAACCTTAATCTGCAAAACCTTCTTCTCTCTGTCTCTTTCTCTTTGCACAAAACCTCAAATTCAGAAATTGATGGGATCCTAAAAGAGGGAGAGGTTGTTTTCTTTTCAAGAGGAGAGAAGTGGGTCTCACATTTGCAAATAACCCCTTGAGATAAAATCACCCATCATGGCCACTTTATATCTCATGAAGTTATAAACTTATATAAAATGTAACTTTAATATGGGCATACTTAATATCAGTTAACCATAATTAGGGAATCCAATTAATTAGGTTAGTGGGCCATTTAATATTTAATGTGAGATTAACATCTATGTACACTCTCTTTGGGCTATTTCACTGTTCTCTTCATTTTCGAGTTCAGTGTAGGTAATTCCCATTCTCAGTCTCATCTTCGTCGAAGCCCTTTCCTTTGTGTGGACCTGTAATTCTGCATGAAGTTTCGCTAACCTTGAATCTTCTTTTTGTTGTCTTGCAGGCTCAACACTACGCAAGGGCTCTTGGGGTTGCATATTTATGCACTTTGACAGGGAAGCTGGAGGAGATGTTCATTATTCTCAGCATTTTCGTCACTGGTAATGTTTATAAAACTCTATCCTATAATGAAGCCTTATGACTATGGATTTCGAGTTTTCATGCTCACCTTTTACATCATAATGGTGTCAGAAATAGGACAAGACAATTTGTTGAGACCAACATGAATCGATTTCTACTTATTGGCATTGGTGCTGCTGTTGCTCTCGGCGTGAATATCTGCATCTATCCAATTTGGCAGGAGAGGATTTGCACAAATTGGTGGTGAAGAATTTCATGAGTGTGACCATGTCCTTGGAAGGTATGTAATGCCATCTGTAATCACCATCTCTGTATAAACCACTCGTAAACTATGTCTGTGACCTTTGTGAATCAATTTTTCAAATTAAGTGTCAATTTCTCTTGATCATTTGTAAATAAAGCATAAACTCTCTCATCATTTCTGATTGAGTTTGTGGTTATTTTTAGGTTGTGTAAATGTGTACCTTGAATGCGTTGAATACGAGAGGATAACCTCGAAAATCCTCACATACCAAGCTTCGGATGATCCCCTGTACAGTGGCTACAGGTCTCTCTGTTGAATCAACTGCTCAAGAAGATAATCTCGTATGTTCCTCCACTGCTTTCCTTTGATATTCCTCGCAAACTTTGCATGATGTTAAGAAGCACTACACAAAGAGATACGCGTCTAAGTCAACACAAGGAGCTACGCTTCTAAGTCCCACGCCATGCACAATGTTCATGTGACTCAGCGACGCCCTTTTGAAGAATAAGAAGAAATCTCCTATGAAGGAACAATAGCATGAGAATCTCTCTCTCTCTCTCTCACACACACACACACACACACACACACACATGAGGCAAAAGATCAACTAGATCCTCGATTTCTTAGGCTATAACCCTAAGTCTATCAAATTAGGTGAGCTGGTGCCAATAGCCAAACCTAATCTCGCTTTCAAATTTAGTCAAATTCTTTATGGACTCATCGTCCTGCTAACAATACCATGTAGACATCAAATATGATCAAAGCGATGGCCTTTACTTGGGTGAAGAAGAGGACTTGCAAATCACTTGTGGAAGAATTATAGCATGAGATCACCTCTCTCTCTCTCTCTCTCTCTCTCTCTCTCACATGCAAGGAGACAACCTAATGAGCCTCGAGCTTCTTAGGCTATAAGTGAAAAAATCGTAAACCTAGTCAAATTAGGTGAAGTGGCACCAAGATGAGAGTGCCACCCCAACCTAACCCTGCATTGGATTTTGTTCGAATCCTGCATTAGCTTGTTGTCTTTCCACATTGCACAATTGAGTTGAATTGCCTGTCGTCATATGACTTGATAGGCGAACACAACTTTTTTTTTTTTTTTTTTATCAAATTGAAATCAATAAACAGGGGTTTCAGAAGCATAAAGAATACCAAGAATTTTATCATACAAGATGAAACATTTCTGTTGTGAACATTAGAGACATAGAGAAACTATAAAATGATGATTAGAGATTGAGTTCTAATCACAAACAAGCATAAATTATGGAATGATGATTAGAGAAATCACAAACAAGCAAGAAAATTTATATGTTTACTCTTGTAACTGGAATTAAAAATAGATATCTGATCACAGAGATTCAATCTTTACATGCTTAGAATAAAGTAGGGAAAAGTGGGTGATACCTGGCGAAGTGATCAGGGAGAAGAAGGGATGAATGAGAAAGATGAAAGAAGATGGTGTGGAATTTACATGGTGCAATATGTGAGGCCTAGTTTGGCTATGAGGTTTGGTTTCCCAAACCGGGTTTCGTGAGAGTTTGAGAGCCAAACTCCAAAAATTAAAACCATGCTCTGTTTGGCAACCATTTTGGAGTTAACTGAACTCGAGTAAATCCCTGTGAAACCCCAAAAGGTGGTTTGGCAACCATTTTGGAGATTCTCAAACCTTTGTTCAAATACGATTTTTCTCTGAAACCCTTTGCATCGGAGGTTTCAAAAAATCTATCTAATTAAAGTTTTTTGGAAACTCCAAAGTAAATGAAAGTGATGTTTGCATCTATATAAATCTTGGTTTCAATATAACTTAAATGAAACCTCTACTTCGCAAACTTGGATGCCAAACTAGCCTAAACTTATGTCGGGGTCAAGTTTATGCTTTCTGTATTGGCTTTAGCATCTGGTATGAAGTTATTATTTGACTCTTTGGTTGTTGAAAGTAAAGGTTTCGAAAATCTCAAATTTTGGCGGAATGTTCATAATATTATTATTGCCAATAATACAATATCAGCCGTCTCATCTCGAATGTATAAGTTGTTTATCGAAGATTTAGAAAATAAATGAAAACCTGCTTAGATGATTTGCAACATTTTTATATGTCTATTTTAAAGCATTCAAGAAACTTTGATCATATTTTCATGAAATATTGTATAACAAAGTACTTGGTGAAATAGTAATTGTTATCGAGATAAACTATTTGAAAATACAATATGAATACATGGATGCAGTAGTAGTTTTTTTAAGATTAATAAAATAAAAATGGAAGTAAGAAAAGCAATGACACTTAGGTTGGAATTCGATGAAATTTTAGATGATAGATTGCTGTATAAGCGAGCGTGTGCGTTTGAATAATTTTAGAGAAATGATTAACTTTTCAGTTAATTTTCTTTTTCGAAGATATAAAATAATTAGAGTTTTTGCAATTTACAAAATCACAATCCTAATTTGGTTCAACTTTTAAAAATTTATTATCAATCAAACTTTACTTTCCATAATATTCAATACCAAATTGATAATGACATGGTAGTTAATATTGTCAATGATTTACATACTCAAATCCATTTTTATCTTCTAATCAAGATAACCATCAATTGATATCATGTTATATATGAGATCTTTAATATTTAGACATGAGGAATAACCCGTGAATCCTTAGGTGATTAATTAAACCATGCAACACAATCATGATCAATTTTTAAATCTTGCTAATTAATTATGCCTCAAGACAATCACATGTTAATAATAACAAGAAGTGATTATTAATAACCATAGATCACCACATGCATGACTTCCTCACACATAATCAGTCACATATTAGAAAATCAGTTATCCATGTAGCATCTTGTAAATACATTCGGTGGAATTCAGTTCTATCTAGCAACTAGGATGGTTTCCAAAACTTTGATCTAACCTATGATTTTCTGTGAATCATTGAATATACAAACAGATGAAACTTGCAAACATATAGATTCAACATCACAAACTAATTAATCATTAACCTATGATAAATCTAACAGAAAAATATCATAGAAATATATGCGATGCATCATCACCATGAAGATCCTTTTCGTATTATGCGCTGGTATCAACAAAGGTATACTACGGAATACACTAAATAGGAATTATATTTAATAATTATTGTGCCTAAAGATGAGAATTTTATATTTATAAAATTATGGTGCAAAAACCTACACAAAACACCATCTATTCATGCATCAAACTATAATAATATGATGCACATTGGAAAAAACTACAAGGGTTTTGGGAATTACCTTTTATAGGATCTCAAAGATACCTAATAGTGATCCCTTTTTGCTTTCCTTTGATCTTCCTCACAAACATTGCACGATGTTAAGAGCATCTACACAAGGAGATACGTGTCTAAGTCAACACAAGGAGATATGCTTCTAAGTCCACGCTATGCACAATGTTAATGTGACTCAGCAACGCCCTTCTGAACAATAAGAGTTGGAAATCTCTTATGGACGAACAATAGCATGAGATAAACCTCTCTCTCTCTCTCTCTCTCACTCACTCATGAGGCAAAAGAGCAACTAGATCCTCAATTTCTTAGGCTATAACTAAGTACCCTAAATCTAGGTGAGCTGGTGACAATAGCCAAACCTAATCTCGCTTTCAAATTTAGTCAGATTCTTCATGGACTCATCGTCCGGCTAACAATACCATGTCGACATCAAATATGATCGAAGCAATAGCCTTTCCTAGGGTGGAAGAATAGGACTTGCAAATCACTTGTGGAAGAATTATAGCATAAGATCACCTCTCTCTCTCTCTCTCTCTCTCACACACACACACACACACTGTAACGCCCCGATTCCACGGATACGGGGACGTCACTGCAACGTATATACGTAGGTCAAAAGAAGCCCCACGTATATACGCTAAGCATAAAAGTACAACAAGAAATCAGAGTACACACGAAGCGTGGTATTCTTAATATGCCAACATGAAAGGTACATATACAAAGCTATCACAGGATATGATAAACCATACATATTACACATATGTCTTTTATCACAACCAAGTCCAAAAGTGAAATATACAATAAAGATACAAAAATGCTCACGAGTAGGATGAAGATCCCGTGAGTCAAAGGAGTCTGGCACGAAGGAAGAAGAGCTAGCCTGCCTGCTCACTAGAGGAAGCTCGATCTACAGTGGATGGCTCCACTACGATCCAAGCTTCGAAATCTGAATATGCAAATCCAAGGATCAAGACATATAACAATAAGTGAACTACAGCCAAGTGGCTAAGAGACATGAATAGGGGTTAGAACACAAGTATGGTATATAAGGACGGGTATAACAAAATCATAAAACAGGAAAAACACAAGTAAAGCTGATTACAAGCAAAAGTGATTGTATACGCTTAAGTCACAGTCCCATGAGACTAGTACATCGAAGGAATAATCCAAACAAGGAAACCCTCATATATATACCATTATCTCATGCCACAGGAAATCAAGCGTATAAAATCAGAGTTGCAAATCATATGGAAGTTAAACAGAAATATATAACAAAAATACCAAGAATCATAACTATAACTATAACTGGAAATCACTGGAATCATGATAAGTGTTACAACTGGAAACATAATCGGAGCATGACTGGAATATCAAGAATCATAACAATATCCATAACAGTATCAATTATTATTATTATTACTCGTCTAACCCATATATTTAGGTATGTGTCTTGGTATATATCCCAACTCACATACATCCATATATGAGAGTCGAGGGTAGTTACCGGAAGATGATGAAGAACTGATATCACTTCTTATAGTAGTTTCCATACACCTGGAACCAGTTTGGAGGCTCAAAGTCCCCCTAATAATAGTTGCCATAACACTTTCACCAATGTATATATATATATATATCCATATATATATACTTTTATTCCATCACTATAAGCAAGGTATCATTCCGGCATCCATCACTTCCTCCCATACCCATACAAGTTGTCCTTTTTATAGCTTTTTAACATAATTATCAGATTTCGGGAATGAACAATATCATAACAGGTATACATAACAGTAATCAGTACATAACGGTAATCAGGTGTTACATCCCCTTTATCGTGATAATTGTAAGAATCGGTGTATCATGCTTGGTGTCAAGAGATAGCATGACAAGTGGTGATATGATCAAGTAACCAATCATAATAAGAGATTGATGATAAGCAAGGCAAGTCATGGCCTAACGAGAGGGTCTAGCAAGTTAGGTGATATACATGTGTTAAAGGAAACATAAAACTATCAAGTCTAAAGGATTGACAAGCGGTTGATAGTGTTAATGAACAAGTCATGAAGTATCAGTTATGAAGCCTAAACAATAATAATATATCACATGTACATCAACGATAAGGGCTAATTTCAGAAAAGAGAAGAATCAACAATTTTGGCCCAGAATTGGACTGTCGGTCGACCCCGGTCGACTGCCGGTCGACCGAAATACCAGGACAGTCGACTGCCGGTCGACCGGACAAAATGCGTGAGCTCCAGTTTGGTCGGTCGACTTCCGGTCGACTGCCGGTCGACCGGAGATATAACTACCGGTCGCCTGTCGGTCGACTGCCGGTCGACCGATACAGGGCCGTGAGCTCCAGGTTTTCTACCGGTCGACTGGTTGGTGAACCGGTCGACCGCCTACTCAAAACTGTGCACGTTTGTGCACATCGGTCGACTGCCCCCCTTGGGCCGGTCGACCGAAGTTCTGAAATCTGCTGCTGTTTGGTCAAAAACAGATTTTTGTATGGTTGATTTTGGTAGTCTAAAATATGATTTTGATGACTCAAAGGGACATGATTTATCAACACAAGTATACAAGGAATTTTACGAGTCTTGGTGAGTAAATATCTCACTTTTCGAACGGTCGATTTGAATTTTTACGAGTTCCGAAGAGTTCGAGGTTGACGAAAAGCGCCGAAGTGATCCTCGACGATCTAGCGGACGATCCCAATCCAACGAAGTGGTAGTTGCTTGAGATGGAGATGAAGACTTGGGTGTTGTTTGGGAGTTAGGGTTTGAGTTGGAGATGGAGAAGGATTTTGTGAAGTGAGAATTTGTGTTGAAGAGAGAAAAGAGAAAGGAATTGTAAAGGAAAGGATTTATATAGGTTTTGATTTTTGTAAAGGGAATGCAAATAAGAAATTGAGAGGGGTTTTGTGCATAATAGGGGAGATGAGGTGTCTCCCTTGGCCAATGGTGGCCGGCCATGAGAAAGAGAGAGAGAGATGTATTAAATGGGGGGGTTGGTGAGAATGTGTGGAGATGGAATTTTGGAAGAAAATGGAAATTTGGAAAAATGGAATTCTTGTGGTTGTGAAGGAAGGAAAAGAAAATAGGGAAAGGAAAAAAGGAAAAGAATTGATAAATGAGATATTTTCTTGGTCTTGGAAAATGAAAATATCGGAAACACGGATTCCTAGGTTCAAGTCAAGAATGCAGGAAAACATTTCGGAAAATACCGAAATCGTCCGAAATTTAAGTATCTCGGAACGACTCGTAATTTTCACCAAAAATAAATAATAATATATAAAGACCTATAGTGAAATCCGTTTGAAGAAATACTTTATAGTTTTAAAGCTAAAAATCCCGAAATCAGTTACCTACCGACTCCGAAAGAATTTTCATAAATCATAAAATTCTCAGAAAAAGTATATAGATAAGAAATACGATCCTAAGAAATAAGTCTAAAGGACTTTCTAGAAATTCCTAACTGTTTGTGAAATAAAAATACTGGAATCAGTCTTCTACCGACTCCGGCGGAAAATCCATAAATTCGTAAAATCTTCAGAAAAAGTATTTAAGTAAGGAATATTATTCTAAGCAGAAATGTCTAAAGAATCTTCTAGAATTTCTAAACAGTTTGTAAGATAAAAATTCGGGAATCGATCAGCAGCACTGGTCGACACCGGTTTTGAAGAATTCCTTTTAATTCCGAAAAATTCCAGAAAATCATAGAAAATACACTATATTGGAAAATGATATTTAAAATTGAAATCGGTCAAATACGGAAAGTAAATCGAAAAATACGATCGAAAAACTGAATACGCAATTATGTACGTATTCCAGGAACGGGGTATTACAATCCACCCACCTTACAAAAAATTGCGTCCTCGCAATTTCGTTAAGGGGCAAATTGAATACAAGGAGGACAAGGGTGAAATCAAAGGTCTCGAAAATCCAAAACAAGGTTAAGGTGAATACAGGAAGAGCCAGAATGGACAATGATAGAATGACAATGGAAAAAGATTAAGAAAGATAACCAACTCAAATACAAGAAATGGGGTAGTGGTTACCATGATATCCTAAGGCTCCTGCTCCGGATGCTGGTCTTCACGTTCTGCTGCATCATCTGATGCCTCTGCCGCCATGACGTAACCTTGACCTCTACCTTGATCTGTTCTTGTTCTCATTCCCTCTGCTGATAATCATACTGCTGAGGTGGAAATGGAACTCTCCGATCAACAGGTTCAGGGTCCTCCTTAGTGGTGGTGCTGGAAGTGCTGGGGCTGGATGTGCTGGAGCTGGAAGAGCTGGTCTGATCGGCGCCACATGCCCAAACTTTCTGTACGGGCAACTCCTTAGTGTATGACTCTCTGCCCCACATGCCAAACATAATCCATTGGCCACCCGACAATCTCTCTTATAATGCCCTGGTCTATGGCAGAAATTGCATACTATCTGAGATAGAGGAGGTTGGAATGGTCTCTTCATCATCGGGCCATGGGTTGCCCTATCTGCATCCTCCTCATCCATCAGCTCAAAAGGCCTCTTCTTGGCCTGGTCCCTTATCTGGGTCAATCTCTTCTTCTCCAATCCACGCTCCACTTCTCGAGCTATGGTGAGAACTTCTGAATAAGTCTTCAGCTGTTGGGGCATTAGGAACATCTGAATGTCCATCTGTAGGCCCTGTTGAAATCTGCTTGCTCGCTTCTCCTCATCCGTTACCATGTACGGCGCGAAGCGGCTAAGTCTGAGAAACTCCGCGGCATACTCGTCCACGGACTTGTTCCACTGCTGGAGTCTGATGAACTGCTCCTCCATATCCTTCTGAGCAGTAGCAGGGAAGAACCTACTGTAGAAACTCTTGGAGAATGTGTCCCAAGTGACAGGCTTCTCCAATCTGGCCTCTTCAGCAAGCCACCAAGTTCTGGCTATATCCTTCAATTGAATCTTGGCGACCTCCACTTGATTCTCCTGTGGAACTCTGGCTGCATTCAACAAGTCCGATGTGTCCGTCAGCCATTGCTCAGCATCCAAGGGTTTCTCTCCACCCGTGAATATGGCTGGCTGCAGTCTTCTGAAATCCGATATATTCCCCGGCCTCTGTCCTTTAGGTGCTGCTAACTCTTGCCGGAGAAGTTCTGTCTGCTGCTGCTGGTTCTCCATCATCATTTGGATAACCCTCAGTATATCCACATTATCTCCCACTGCTCCATTCGATGCTGATCCAAAGTTGCTGCGACCCGATCTCCTCTCCATACTAAGGTGACTAAAGATAGCTGGAAGGAGTTGGAAAAATGGAAGGAGTTTAGGACACAATGGAAGAAATCAAGATGAAATAGATAAATCAAGAAGGACTAGATAACTTTGTACATTGTAGTTGGCATTAGCAAATTACAATAATTTGCCGCTTGATTGTACTTTAGGTGTGAGAGCCTAAGCTCTGATACCAACCTGTAACGCCCCGATTCCACGGATACGGGGACGTCACTGCAACGTATATACGTAGGTCAAAAGAAGCCCCCACGTATATACGCTAAGCATAAAAGTACAACAAGAAATCAGAGTACACACGAAGCGTGGTATTCTTAATATGCCAACGTGAAAGGTACATATACAAAGCTATCACAGGATATGATAAACCATACATATTACACATATGTCTTTTATCACAACCAAGTCCAAAAGTGAAATATACAATAAAGATACAAAAATGCTCACGAGTAGGATGAAGATCCCGTGAGTCAAAGGAGTCTGGCACGAAGGAAGAAGAGCTAGCCTGCCTGCTCACTAGAGGAAGCTCGATCTACAGTGGATGGCTCCACTACGATCCAAGCTTCGAAATCTGAATATGCAAATCCAAGGAATCAAGACATATAACAATAAGTGAACTACAGCCAAGTGGCTAAGAGACATGAATAGGGGTTAGAACACAAGTATGGTATATAAGGACGGGTATAACAAATCATAAAACAGGAAAACACAAGTAAAGCTGATTACAAGCAAAAGTGATTGTATACGCTTAAGTCACAGTCCCATGAGACTAGTACATCGAAGGAATAATCCAAACAAGGAAACCCTCATATATATACCATTATCTCATGCCACAGGAAATCAAGCGTATAAAATCAGAGTTGCAAATCATATGGAAGTTAAACAGAAATATATAACAAAATACCAAGAATCATAACTATAACTATAACTGGAAATCACGGGAATCATGATAAGTGTTACAACTGGAAACATAATCGGAGCATGACTGGAATATCAAGAATCATAACAATATCCATAACAGTATCAATTATTATTATTATTACACGTCTAACCCATATATCTAGGTATGTGTCTTGGTATATATCCCAACTCACATACATCCATATATAAGAGAGTCGAGGGTAGTTACCGGAAGATGATGAAGAACTGATATCACTTCTTATAGTAGTTTCCATACACCTGGAACCAGTTTGGAGGCTCAAAGTCCCCCTAATAATAGTTGCCATAACACTTTCACCAATGTGTATATATATATATCCATATATATATACTTTTATTCCATCACTATAAGCAAGGTATCATTCCGGCATCCATCACTTCCTCCCATACCCATACAAGTTGTCCTTTTTATAGCTTTTTAACATAATTATCAGATTTCGGGAATGAACAATATCATAACAGGTATACATAACAGTAATCAGTACATAACGGTAATCAGGTGTTACATCCCCTTTATCGTGATAATTGTAAGAATCTGTGTATCATGCTTGGTGTCAAGAGATAGCATGAAAGTGGTGATATGAATCAAGTAACCAATCATAATAAGAGATTGATGATAAGCAAGGCAAGTCATGGCCTAACGAGAGGGTCTAGCAAGTTAGGTGATATACATGTGTTAAAAGGAAACATAAAACTATCAAGTCTAAAGGATTGACAAGCGGTTGATAGTGTTAATGAACAAGTCATGAAGTATCAGTTATGAAGCCTAAACAAGAATAATATATCACATGTACATCAACGATAAGGGCTAATTTCAGAAAAGAGAAGAATCAACAATTTTGGCCCAGAATTGGACTGTCGGTCGACCCCGGTCGACTGCCGGTCGACCGAAATACCAGGACAGTCGACTGCCGGTCGACCGGACAAAATGCGTGAGCTCCAGGTTTGGTCGGTCGACTTCCGGTCGACTGCCGGTCGACCGGAGATATAACTACCGGTCGCCTGTCGGTCGACTGCCGGTCGACCGATACAGGGCCGTGAGCTCCAGGTTTTCTACCGGTCGACTGGTTGGTGAACCGGTCGACCGCCTACTCAAAACTGTGCACGTTTGTGCACATCGGTCGACTGCCCCCCTTGGGCCGGTCGACCGAAGTTCTGAAATCTGCTGCTGTTTGGTCAAAAAACAGATTTTTGTATGGTTGATTTTGGTAGTCTAAAAATATGATTTTGATGACTCAAAGGGACATGATTTATCAACACAAGTATACAAGGAATTTTACGAGTCTTGGTGAGTAAATATACTCACTTCGAACGGTCGATTTGAATTTTTACGAGTTCCGAAGAGTTCGAGGTTGACGAAAAGCGCCGAAGTGATCCTCGACGATCTAGCGGACGATCCCAATCCAACGAAGTGGTAGTTGCTTGAGATGGAGATGAAGACTTGGGTGTTGTTTGGGAGTTAGGGTTTGAGTTGGAGATGGAGAAGGATTTTGTGAAGGTGAGAATTTTGTTGAAGAGAAGAAAGAGAAAGGAATTGTAAAGGAAAGGATTTATATAGGTTTTGATTTTTGTAAAGGGAATGCAAATAAAGAAATTGAGAGGGGTTTTGTGCATAATAGGGGAGATGAGGTGTCTCCCTTGCCAATGGTGGCCGGCCATGAGAAAGAGAGAGAGAGATGTATTAAATGAGGGGGGTTGGTGAGAATGTGTGGAGATGGAATTTTGGAAGAAAATGGAAATTTGGAAAAATGGAATTCTTGTGGTTGTGAAGGAAGGAAAAGAAAATAGGGAAAAGGAAAAAGGAAAAGAATTGATAAATGAAGATATTTTCTTGGTCTTGAAAATGAAAATATCGGAAACACGGATTCCTAGGTTCAAGTCAAGAATGCAGGAAAACATTTCGGAAAATACCGAAATCGTCCGAATTTAAGTATCTCGGAACGACTCGTAATTTTCACCAAAAATAAATAATAATATATAAAGACCTATAGTGAAATCCGTTTGAAGAAATACTTTATAGTTTTAAAGCTAAAAATCCCGAAATCAGTTACCTACCGACTCCGAAAGAATTTTCATAAATTCATAAAATTCTCAGAAAAAGTATATAGATAAGAAATACGATCCTAAGAAATAAAGTCTAAAGGACTTTCTAGAAATTCCTAACTGTTTGTGAAATAAAAATACTGGAATCAGTCTTCTACCGACTCCGGCGGAAAATCCATAAATTCGTAAAATCTTCAGAAAAAGTATTTAAGTAAGGAATATTATTCTAAGCAGAAATGTCTAAAGAATCTTCTAGAATTTCTAAACAGTTTGTAAGATAAAAATTCGGGAATCGATCAGCAGCACTGGTCGACACCGGTTTTGAAGAAATTCCTTTTAATTTCGAAAAATTCCAGAAAATCATAGAAAATACACTATATTGGAAAATGATATTTAAAATTGAAATCGGTCAAATACGGAAAGTAAATCGAAAAATACGATCGAAAAACTGAATACGCAATTATGTATGTATTCCAGGAACGGGGTATTACACACACACACACACACACACATAAGGCAAGGAGACAACTTAATGAGCCTCGAGCTTCTTAGGCTATAAGTGAAAAAAACGTACTGATCAAATTAGGTGAGGAGGCACCAAGATGAGAGTGCCACCCCAACCTAACCCTGCATTGGCTTTTGTTCGACTCCTGCATTAGCCTGTTGTCTTTCCTTATAGCACAATTGAGTTGAATTGCACATCGGTCATATGACTTGATTAGTGAACAAAACTTTTTTTTATTCAAAATTGAAATCAATAAACAGGGGTTTCAGAAGCATAAAGAATGCCAAGAAAGGGTGAAGTAGATCAAAATTTATCATAAAGATGAAACATTTCTGTTGTGAACATTAGAATTAGAGATATATAGAGAAACTATAGAATAATGATTATAGAGTTGGGTTCTAATCACAAACAAGCATAAACTATGGAATGATGACTAGAGAATTGGGTTTTAATCACAACAAGCAAGAAAATTTATATGGTTACTCTTATAACTGGAATAAAAATTGATATTGGGTCACAGAGATTCAATCTTTACATGCTTAGAATAAAGTAGGGAAAGGTGGGTGATACCTGGCAAAGTGATCAGGGAGAAGAAGAGGATGAAGGAGAAAGAATGAAAGAAGATGGTGTGGAACTTAAAAAAAAGCCCTTGGTTAGCAATAGACAATTTTTAGGGAAACAATAAAAATTTTCCCTATTACTTGGTATTAATTAAATGATTTTAGCTCAAAATTCTCATATATAACTGTTGTTTGTAAGTTATGTGAAAAAAATTAATTTCATGGGATGTACATGTAACAAAAAGTTCATCGCAGTTGGGTGAAAAAAATCGTAAGTTCATGGTAGTTTACTGTAATTTAGCCATTCTTTTAATTTTCCGGTGGTTCTGATATATAGCTGTATACTTAATTTCAAACTACTTGCACATGTAACACCTCATTATGACTATGATATGATACGTTGAACATATGGAAAACATGGAACACAATACATGATACGTGTCTTGATTTCACAACTCGTCTTTGTAGCATATAGTTTTCTCCTTTAGCTTTTTGCTTTCTATTAATTGCAATTATTGCAATTGTTGATTTAGTATTGCTCATCTCCTATTTAGCTCCTTTCTGCTATGTATTTACTTTGAATGTTTAAAAAAGAGATAAAAAAGAATAAATATGGTTTGTCTTTGAGTCTACTACCTATCCCATTATCATGTTTGTTTCCTGTTTCTAATTTATATTCACGGTAGTATTGAGCACCTTGCACTCTTTATTATTAAGTTCTGAAATTTCGTATTCTTGTGTGCAAGTAAAAACTTATTCAAATTTTGGTGCCGTTGCCGGGAAGGGACGGTAAGTAATTCTCTTTTTAAGTTTACATTTTTGGTTAACTCTCTTCTTTGTTCTTGGTGTGCAGTGATAAATATTAAGAAAATTTTTGCTGCAGTGGACATATAAGTGGCCCTGGAGTCTATTCAGAAAGCAGAGCCCAGAAGCCCTCAGATTTGCTATATTCCAGTTGCAATCTGAGTGAACTACTAACCTATATTTTTGCAGGTTGGCTGAATTCAAAGCTAAATTTCTGTAGCTATTTATTTCCTTATTTGTCTCACTGTACATACTTTATAACCTCATCAGTAAAATAATGTTTGTTAAATCCTAAAAACGGTTTAGACTTACATTTAGGCACGTGTCAATTCATTTACATTTTACATTACTATTGAAGAGTGTTGGAGTAAAGGTATGTGTGTATAGCACATAGTATAGGAACACTTTTGAATTGTTTACATTGCTTAAGTGTTGCTTTTCATGTACACATTGCACTAAATTGATTTAAGGGCTTGTCCTATAAACAAGATAAAGTGGGAAAGTCATTACCCTCTATTAGCCCATAAATAATCTCCTCACTCACTAACCCAAGCCTAACTAAAACTGAGTAGACGTGGCCCTAGGGACATCTCGGACTCATATAGGAGACTGACCTAAGGGGAAAGTTGATTAGAATTTGACTCTTGCCAAATCGGTGTCAAAGGTTGGGGATTGAGGGGCGAAACCCCGAAGGTTGGTGGTTTGGTATAATTAGGCTCGTTGCTTAGGCACAAATACCTCCCACTAATCTTGCCCCTATCTGGCCGATTAACTTGTGGTCAGATTCGGCAATATAACCCCATGGACAGTCTAACCAGTTAGGAGTCATCTAGGTTTAAGGTTTATCCTAACTTTGGTTAGATTTTTTTGTTTGTTTATTTGTTTATTTTTCTTTGTTTGATTTTGACATTTCTTGTGTGATATGGCTTATAACAACAATTTTTTTAATTTTAATGGTACTCCATGTTACACCCCGACCTTTTTTCGGATATTATTAACCCGACATATCATAACTTTAACCAACCTAGTGTGTCGGATTGGTGTTATCCGAATCAATACATGCCCCAGTCCCAATACTATGAACAAGACTAGAACAATCATCACTACTCTTTACAAAGTCAATGGGGATACAACTCCCGAGTCATATTGTCAACCACCTTACCAACATCCAGCTTCATATACTCCTTCTCCCGAACAGCCATTAGAAGATCAATTGACTGGGGAAAGAGGATGGAAGCCTTAGACGAGCTTGAGTGACGAATTCAAATTTTAGAAGACTCAAAATCCTGTCAAAATTTTTAAATCACAAATCCTTACTCTATTTTTCAAGAAGAACATGCCGACTTAGAAAGAGTATGGAATCAATGATTTAATTCCAAAATGATCCACTCGATATGATAGAAGTAAGACTTAGTAGATTGGAAAACATACGTAGGAATAAGAAAACTCTCCCTACCCAATCTTTAACTATTTTTGACACTTCTAGCCATATTGATGAAAATCAAGATTCATGGTATCTTGAAGACTTTGACTGAGATTATATTTCACTACAAAATCTTGAACTTGACCAATATCATCATAGACGAATTGGCAAGTTTCCATTTTAATGAGATTTTATTTAATTATGAATGTGAACCTGATCCCCAACTTTGTGATTTAGTTTTTATCTTCGAATCTATATTGACTCCGATATTTTTACCCAATTTGGACCTATTTTTTGAGCCAACATTTATTCCTGTACCCATAGACTAGAAAGGGAATCACTAATTTTGGATAGTCACATTCCATTGATGGGAAAAGAATGTGAATATCAATTCTTGAACTTGGACTCAACTCTTTAACCAAAACTAACTCTCGAACCCAAAGTTGATTTTCTCGACTTAGTATTGGTTCCTGAACCTATCGTTCTTGAGATCAAGTCAACAATTCTACCAAGTCACATTCTTTTTTGAACATAAATATAGACCATGATGATTCTGTGATGATTTTTCAGGACTGGTCATGTAAAGGGAGTAAGTTTAATGATAGGATCATTTATGATCATATTCATATTAGGGATTGTAAATATGTAAATAGAAAAGAGATCAATAAAGGTAGGTTTTGTGAACTACCACATTATCTTGATTGGGTAGCAACATTTGACCCAATCAGATCACCACTGGAACCACCACCATAAGGTAATATTTTCATTCCCTTTCTTCTTTTTCACACATCTATGCATAATTCATACATTGAGGACAATGCATGAGATAGGTGTGGGGGAGGGTTCTAACATAACCTAGGTTTTCCTTTATATAAAAAAATTATTAACATTTTTTTTACTTTAAAAAATTTTTTGAAAATAGAAACAATAGTTTGACATATTTTTGTAAGAAATTAAGTCAGTTTTAAGGAATAGGAGAATCATAATTAGTATTTCTTATACTTGGTCAAAATAAAATTATTTGTTTGATTTTCAAGGTTAGGAGGAAAATTTGAAAAATTAATTTAGTCTTGATTTTTTACCTTGAAGATTTATGCATGCTTTATATACTTACACACTTAGAGTTTAAAAACAAAGATTCTTATGCCTTATTAAAAAAAAGAAAAAGAAAAAGATATATATATAAATCCTCTGATTAAGTTGGGTATTTGTGCCTCATAAAACATAAGTATTCACATCTAAAAACGGTTCATATAATAAAATCCTTAGTTTTGTGGCATTGTTTGCTCGGGTTCTTAAGTCCTTGGGGTGTTTTCTCGCCCGGTGCCCTAAGACCGTTCGGTTTGGGAGTCACCGATTAAAGACTCGTTACATGGGCAGATTAGAAAGCCTAATAAAATTGAGAAATAATATCATCAAAAAATAAAATAAAAGTAATAAAAGAGAGAAAGATAATTATAAGGCATAAGAGTTAGAGTTAAAGAACCCCGAGTCAAAATTTCACAGTCACAAATGTGCATATGACTTAGGGTAAAATAATAGATAAGATGAGAAATACAGTTTGACTCTATGTCTTAGTTGATAACAAGTTTTTGAATTAAGACTAAGCTTAAGAATAAAAAATTCTATTTTCCTATAACTTTATAGATTACTTGAACTCTTAATACTTCAAATATTTTTCTCTTTCAAAATGTGTTTTCAAAATACTAACACTTTGTTTCTCTTTTTTTTTATGGATTCTGTGGGTGTAATCCACTAAAAATCCCCAAGAGACAAAATTAGTCCTCAAGGGAAAACCTAGAGGTTTAACGGCTTGTTGCACATGCTCAGTGCAATCGCGTGACCTACGAGTGGTCTAATAATCTTTATTTAGTTTTGTTATTTTGCTCGAGGACGAGCAAAAGATAAGTGTGGGGGTATAATCAGCCATATATATTGCATATATATTGTCACATTACCATGTTGATTATCTAATAAATCTTATTAATAATTCTTATTTTTATTAAATTATATGCAGGCCCATTGCTAAAGGAGGGGAAAGACAAACAAGTCCAAAAGCCCATTAAAATTCTGATTTAATTCAGAATTAATTCAAAATCAGAAAATCAGGACAGATCAAGGCAAATCAGAGAAGATAAAATCGGTTGAAAACCTGTTAAAACAAATCTTCACAAATCAATTGGTCAAAACCAAAAATCAAAGGCAGCTTCGTCAAATCTAGGAGCTGAAACGGGAAATCAAGAATTAGATAAAATCAAATCACAAATCCAGGAGCTGTACCCCCCGGATGTGGCTACTTGGCCACACCCAGGCCGCGAAAACACGACCAAAGCCACATTTTCATGGCTTTATTGATTCAGTTGTGGGAGCATTTGCTCCTCCTATCTTCGTATGCTTCTCTCCGTTAGGTTTTTGCCTATAAATATTGGTTTTTCAGAGACCATAGGGGACGACCAAGTAGAGAGTAGAATTTAGGCTATTTTATAGTTTGTAACTTAGGTTTTTTTAGTTTTCTTTTATGTAATATTTACTTTCTTTATGTAACTGAGAGGAGAGGAGATTTTCATGATAGAATGAGAACAAGCTTGTACTGAGGGTGACACCGGTATAAGTAATCTTTTGTTTCATTGTTATTTGAATCGAATCAAAGTTTTCTTTTCTTTTCTATTCTTTTTTTTGTTTGCTTCCCTCTTCTGTGTTTGTGAATCCAAATGACTCCGATAGCCTCGAAGTTATCTTGCCCTTGCGAGTGCCATTGATGGCTTATGGTGATAGATATCCATTTCTATGGTAGTGTAGCTTGCCTCTTCATTTCGTAGTGTAAGTCAGGAATGGGAAGATCCTATTTGTCATACTTCGCTCGCCTTCAAACAAAGGTACATCGTCGATAGGGGTCAAAGGTAAGCAGGCACTGAGAGGTAAGTAAGTTTTTTAGGTTTTAACTTTCTTTTCTTTTAATTTTAGTTTAGATCACCAACACCACAATCTACCAACTCTTTTATCACTCTTTTTAATTTCTTTGTATAAATTCATTTTCCATTTTCTCCACCTTCTTAATCTACCACTTTCTTTTTAATTTAACTGTAACTTATGTTTTATTTTCTTTTAAAAAACTAAAAGAAGATCTTTAACCATTTTTTGTAGCATAAAAGAGAACTTACTAAAAAAGCTTCCATCGCTAGTCCCTCCTTGTGGATCACCACCGCATAGCCACTTGCTATCGTGATAGTATTGAGCACCTTGCACTCTTTATTATTAAGTTCTAAAATTTTGTATTCTTGTGTGCAGGTAAAAACTCAATCACCTGGCTTTCACTTGTTCTTTGAATTCTTGCAACTTGAGATCTCTACTCTGAGCTTCCCTGATCTTCTCAAAAAGGTTGGTTGAATCTGCATAGCCATCAATTTGCGGGAGATATTGCCTTTTGTATCACCATCAGGTCCATCTGTCTCATCTCCTCGAATAACTCTTTCTGTTGAGTGATCTGCATTGCCATAGAAGCTTTAGGCTTTCTGCTCAATACATCAAGTACTACATTGATCTTTCCAGGGTGATACTGTAGATCAATATCGTAATCAGCCATCAACTCTAACCATCTCCTTTGCTTCTTGTTTAGCTCCTTTTAAGTGAAGATATACTTCAAAATCTTGTGATTAGTGTATATCAACACTTCATCTCCCAACAGATAGTGCCTCCAAATATTTAAGGCGAAAATGACTACTACTAGTTCCAGATCATGCGTAGGATAATTATTCTCATGACGCTTTAGCTGTCTGGACGCATAAGCTATCACATGTCCATGCTGCGTTAGCACACGCCCTAAACCTCGCCCTGACATGTCACGTATATGACCATACCTCCAGTCCCGTTGGGCATCTTCAAGACTGGGGCCGTGATTAATCTGTTCTTTAACTTTTCAAAAATAGCAGCACACTCAACAGTCTATACATACTTTACTCCCTTCTGAGTAAGCTTGGTTAAAGGCCCTGCAATCCTTGAGAAATCCTGTACAAACTTCTGGTAATATCCAGCCAGTCCTAGAAAACTTCTGATCTTTGTTGCTGACTTTGGGACGGGCCAATCCTTCACTGCCTGAACCTTTCTGGGATCCACCGTGATGTTGGCCCAGAGTCCCTTCACTCTAGTTTTGATGATGATTAACTCATGTAGTTATATTTTACTAATAATCTTGTGATATTTAGTTTCAGATATTTGATCAAGATATTAATAGGTGATTAGCTTCAACAAAGGTGTTTTGGAGCTTTCACATGTAGATTTAAGAGCTCGCGCGTCAAGATCGCATCTAGTTCGGTTGGAGTCAAGCTCGTTGTATTGTGTTTGGATCGAGTCGACTTAGAGAAGGAGTTCTACAAGTAGACCTCGGTTTGTTTAGTTAGTATGTTTAGATCTTGTGTAAAGATTAGATAGTGTTGATATGCTCAAGTTCACATACACACACAAGTTTTAAGTTTATTGGTTTTGGTTTTTCGGTTTAACCGATTTTGAATTTCATGACAAAAATATAGATATATATCTTATATGTATATTGGATTCTATCCATATATAATATGCTTCAAATTTGTTTTAATATCATGTTTTTGTATTTACATGAGTTTTGGAGAAAATGAATTTTTATTTCAAAAATTCAAGTTTTGAAAAATGCCGATTTTATGTTTAAATCAAATTTCAATATCACAAAAATGGTTCAAATAGTTTGTAATGTGTTGAATTTTAGTCACATATATTTGTATTTCAAAGATCATAAAAGAACTTATTTTTGTGAAATTTATGTGTCTTTTATGGGATTTTTTAGAAGGTAAAAAGATAAGTTTTCAATCCCTATAACAGTTTGACCTGGCCTTCTGCCGGTCGACCGACGTGCACAGACGTGCACAAGCCAGTGGCCTGGAGGGCCGGTTGACTGCCAGAGAGTTCTGCTCTCTGAAAATGGACCCGGTCGACCGGCCGGTCGACCGCCAAAGAGCTGCTACTCTTTATATCCAGTCTCGGTCGACCGGAGGTACAATGGTCATAAAAATGATCATTGGCTGGTCTACCGGGCGATCGACCGGAAGGGCAATTTTTCCCTTTGCCAGACTGCCAACAGGCAGATTTTGGTCGGTTATAAATACCCATCCTCTTAAGCTGTTTTAGCTAAGTTTTTAGAGAGCAATTTTCCCACCTTTATAAGTGTTTAACCGCAAGTTTTTAAAAGAGTTTTGAGCTTAAAGATTTCATCTTTATTTGTTTTCAAAAGGGTTGGAAAATTTAAAGAAAAATAGAGCATTTGGGAATCGGTGTTTGATCTTCATTTCTATAGCTACCCTAGAAGTTTTTCAAGAGTTTTTTTTTGTGAATTGTTTTCCAAACTCTTTATTTTCTCACACTTGAGCTATGATATCTATCCTATCTATTAGGATCTTATTTTGCGAGAAAAATTGGTTTGTGGTTGTGGAGACCACCAAGTGTTGTAACCTTCTTTACTTTGTGATATCCCTCTAGTGAGAGGTGATTGTGGAGGTTGTGTTGATATCTCTCTATTGAGACGTGATTGCGGTGATTATGTTGGTATCCCTCTAAGTGTAGAGGTAATTGATTGTTGGAGTGTTGGCTTTGAGCCTTATCCCTCTAGTGAGAGGTTGATCTTGTTTTGGCTAAGTACCCATCCCTCTAAGTATAGAGGTGATTGTTGTTGTGCCTTGCCTCTAGTGTAGAGGTTGTTGTTGGTTGAGAGAGGAGTTGTGTACTTCAAATTTGTATTACCCAAATCCTCAGTAGAGATTCCCTATGTGGAAAGTCCTGTGTAGATGATATAGTGAAAATCCTTCTGTGTGAAGGCGGGGACGTAGAGCAGTGGCTCGTACCTCGAAACATGTCTCGGTGTTTACGATTGATCCACTATCTCTAAACTCTCTCTTATTGTGCATTGCATCATATTGCTCATATCATTTATATGCTTCATTTTGATTGTGTGCCATACTTGTGTTAAACCTAGAGAGCTTCGTATAACATCTCAACTCTTATTTAGAGGAATTTAGAGGAGATAGTCCAGAGCCCTTCACCGGAAATTCGGCTACACTCTTTGGTTACACTAAGTGTGTTACAATTTATTTTTAATTCCGCATTATTTGTTATTAGATTAGCCTTATACCTATTCACCCCCTCTAGGTGTATTTTTAATTGTATCAGAGCCTACACTCCTGATATTAGGTTTAACCACCTAGGAGTGAGATCTTGGTTGCTAATCTAGATTTACATTTGCACACTTATTTGTTTATATACACTCATGGATTACCTTATCTTTCCCATGTTTGATGTTTCTAACATCGATATGTGAAAGTTTAAGATGAGTATGTATCTAAAATCCTAAGAATGCATGTTTATCTTGCTACTATCAAGAAATCCTATCTTGATAATAACAAGCATATAGAGACCAATACACAAGTCCTAGAGGCACTTAGGAGCACTCTAAGTAAAGATTATCTTTCTATGATTTCTCATTATGATTCCACCGTTGCAGTGTGGAACACCTTGACCTCTCCAAAGCTTCAAGCGTCAAAAATTGTGGAGAAGGAATCTAGTGGAGATGAGTCCGACCAACATTGCTACATGGTCTAAGGGAATACTTCCTTGAGGTAAACTCGGATACCCATCTAGATGATTGTGCTAGTTCTTCTTGTAGTGATGATTATGTTGATGCCGATGCATTAAATGAAGAACTATTTATTGTTTGTGAAAACCTATTAGAAAAATATCAACTCTTGAAAAAGAAAACCTTTAAATTAAATAAAAAAATAAGGATTTGTTTTCAAAACTTGATTTGGTTTTATAAGAAAAAGTTGAAATTTCTAATGAAAGGGACTCATTGAAATCCCAACTTGACCTTACCCTAAATGAAAACAAAATCTTAAAAAGCAAAAATGATTGAGATGAAGTTTTGAAGAAAAATGAAGTTCTATCTTTAAAACTTATTTTTGTTTTAAAAGAAAATGATTCTCTGAAAAACAAAATTATTTCTATTTCAAAGGAATTGGATTTAATTTCTAATGAAAATAAATCTTTAAAAAATGACTTGTCCTCACATGTTTGCCATGCTAGTGTAGCCTCACCATCTAATGTATCTATTGTATGCTCCACCTTTTCTACTATTATTGAAAATGATATATGCATGTTAAAGAAATGTATTGATTGTTTGGGCGTCACTTTGAGCCAATGTGCCATGAACCACACATGGTTGGAATCCATGTTTCACAAGAAACATGCTCCTCATATGCATGCACACAAACTACGACATACACATGCTTCTCACGTTCACACACATGATTCAAAATATGCTCATGTGTACACTTGTACACATTGTGGACGTAAGGACCACCTTGAAAAATTTTACTTTGATAGAATTAATGATTCAAATTTTACAAATAGATTTGTTTAGGTTAGGAAAGGTGCTAACCCCTATGTACCCAATAGAGTATGGGTACCAAAATTCACCCCTATTTTATTTGATGTAGGTGTGGGCTCTCACATGTCGTGAGAGTTGTTGGTGCCTTAAGGTGAATGTGTTCTGAGCTATATGGTGACATTTTTGGATGCATCACTTTCAAGAAAGTTTAGTAGGAGGACCATCATGATTTGGAGATATAGAGATGAGCCCTCTTGGTTTTGGTAACTATCTCTAACTCATTATTTGTATACATGCTTTCATTTATTGATTTTTAGCATGTCATGTTTTAATGCTCATTATACTATATGCCAAGAAAATTAGTCCTATGACATACATATATAGTAATTAAAATACACCCATGTTTATATGGATTTTTTTTTTGTGTTCTCACTTTAGTTTAACTATTGTGTATATCATGGCTCTAAACATATACATTTAGCCTAATGATCATATTGGTTTATATTTTTTTATACTTCATGTTTTGATTACATATTTAAATGTAACCTTCATTAAAACTTGTGTATATACTTGTACAACTTGTGAGTCACAAATTGATTATTATATGTTTGTGCTTAATTGCTCATTTGTACCCATTAGATGTACTAGTATAGCCTAGTTTTAATGATTCATGCATTTCAAATTTGTATTCCCATTTTGTACATATTTTCATATGTTTAGCTTCATGTATATGTTAATTTTGTCAAAACTTTAAGATATACATGTATACCCTTGAGTCATTTGCATTTCATGCAAAATTTCTTTATGGACTCAAATATTTTTGGATATGTATGTATACTTCTACTTTAGACATAACATACATATGCCTTGAAGTATGAATTATTTTTGTGAAAATTAAATTTTCATGTATTTCATGTTTATAAAGGAATTTCATATTGAGCTAAATTGCTTATTCACATGATTTTGTTGATTACATGGTTCCTACACTCACATTATTTTTTTTTTACTTATGATTTCTATTTCATAAGCATGAGTGTCGATCATGTGACTTACATCTTTTCATGAAAAATATTCATATTTTATTCCTTACTTGAAGGATTTCGCACTAGTTTTCAAATATTATCTTTAAACTAGTCATTATTCTTCAATTGGTAGAGTTTTTAAACATGTTAAATTATTTTCAGATCCTATTTTTAAAAACTCCTATCATCCAAGGCGGTTGGTTGGGAGACCATGCCATGTGTGCCTAATTGAAAATTTTTTTGTTAACATGTGCATGAAAGGGAGGTATTATGAGTTATACATTTAATCCTCATCATATTTTTCAATTGGTATCTCAATTGATAATTTTTTTATATTCATATTTTATTTTCTATATATGTATGCTTCAAACTTCAAATAATATCAATTTCGATTGGTATTTACATTTTCATACATATATGTGATTTGATTGTGCTTGCTACATCTTTACATCTTAAAGCACAAATTACGTTTATGCTAAACTTGATTTACTCCTTAATGTCAATTATTTTTCAATTAATATCTTATACAAGCTTATGAATTATTTTTGTTGGTATTTCATAAAGGGGGAGAAAATTCATGTTTTATCTTTCAATTGGTATCTTTCAGTCGAGTTTATTTTCAATTGATATCTTATTCCCATTCTTTATGATGAAAAATACTTTGTTTTGGTATATGCTAACATTTTTAATATTGGTATCATATTTCATTTTAAATTGGTATGTATATTGATATGAGTTATGCTTATCTAAATATATTTGGTTTTTACTTTCAATTGGTATCAAAAATTTACTAGACATTTTTTTTTTGGTATCAAGTTACTTTGAAATTGATTGTTACTTTCATTAGGTATCAAGATTTTCTATATATATATATATATATATATATATATATATATATATATATATATATATATATATATTTCAATTGGTATCAAATCATATAATGTTTCATTTTCTATTGGTATCAAAATTTTCAAGACTTTTTTAAACTGGTATCAAGATATTTTCACATTGGTATCTTTTAGTATCTTAAAAATTTTATTTACTTTTAATTGGTATCTTAAAAATGTTTTGTTTATTTTCAATTGGTCTTATAAATTGGTATCATGATATTTCGATGTATGCCTTCATCATAAATTGATATAGTTTTCAATTGGTATCATAATATTTTGATTCGTATTGCTTATATGAAAGGGAAGCTTAACATCTTCTTTTTATATAGATTCATGTTGAGTGTATTTCATATTGAAGTGATTGACCTTTCTTTGGTATGTCTTACACGTGTGTAGTAGGAGCTTCACATCTCTTTTTATACATTATATATTATATTTTATGTGGTTAGGATTTAATCACCTCTTTTCATGTAAATGCATGTATGTAGGGGGAGTTAACTTCACGTCTCTCATCTTCATGGATGTATATCGCTTATATCTCTTTATTTTGATTTGTCAAAAAGGAGGAAAAGATTTTTTTTGAAAGTTTATTTATGCCCCTTTGTTGATGATTGACAGAAAGGGGGAGAACAATTTTGAGTTTATATGCATGTTTAGAAAGTTTATATGCATATTTAGAAAAAGGGGGAGAATGACTTTGAGAATTTTATGCATGTTTCTTTTTAGAAATCGAGTTTATACATGATTACTTACAATTGATATCATATATGCATATTTATTTTTATAATTGGTATCGAGCATATATGTTTTTGTTTATGCAAAAGGGGAGAAGTTTTCTTCACTTATGCATGCTTGTGTTGAGCATTTATTGCATATCTTTACATTTATTTCTATGCATGAGTTAAGCGAAAGCTTCTATGAAGCTTAATTTTAATCCATGCATATATAATTCCATGAGTTTTGTCATCATCAAAAAAGGGGGAGATTGTTGGCCCATAGGCCCTTCACTCTAGTTTTGTTGATGATTAACTCATGTAGTCATAGATTACTAATAATATTGTGATATTTAGTTTCAGATATTTGATCAAGATATTAGTAGATAATTAGCTTCAACAAAAGTGTTTTGGAGCTTTCACATGTAGATTCAAGAGCTCGTGCGTCAAGATCGCATCTAGTACTCGGTTGGAGTCAAGCTCGTTGGATCGTGTTTGGATCGAGTCGACTTAGAGAAGAAGTTCTACAAGAAGACCTCAGTTTGCTTAGTTTAGTATGTTTAGATCTTGTGTAATGATTAGATAGTATTGATATGCTCAAGTTCACATACACACAAAAGTTTTAAGTTTATTGGTTTTGGTTCTTCGGCTTAACCGATTTTGGATTTCATGATATAAACATAGATATATATATCTTATATGTATATTGGATTCTATCCATATACAATATGCTTCAAATTTATTTCAATATCATGTTTTTGTATTTACATGAGTGTTGGAGAAAATGATTTTTCATTTCAAAAATTCAAGTTTTGAAAAATACCGATTTTGTGTTTAAACCAAATTTCTATATCACAAAAATGGTTCAAATAGTTTGTAATATGTGTTGAATTTTAGTCACACATATTTGTATTTCAAAGATCATAAAAGAATTTATTTTTGTGAAATTTATGTGTATTTTATGGGATTTTTTTAGAAGGTAAAAAGACAAGTTTTCAATCCCTATAACAGTTTGACCTGGCCTTCTGCCGGTCAACCGGCTGGTCGACCGAGGCAGAAGACGGTCGACCGGTCTGGTCGACCGATGTGCACAGACGTACACAAGCCAGTGGGCTGGAGGGCCGGTCGACCGCCAGAGAGTTCTACTCTCTGGAAATGGCCCCGGTTGACCGGCAGAGAGCTGCTGCTCTCTGTATCCAGTCCCGGTTGACCGGGCGATCGACCGGAGGCACACGTTCATAAAAATTTTGGCCGGTCGACTGGGTGGTCGATCGGAAGGGCAATGTTGCCCTTTGCCAGACTGCCAACGGGCAGATTTTGGTGGGTTATAAATACCCATCCTCTTGAGCTGTTTTAACTAAGTTTTTTGAGAGAAATTTTTTTCCATCTTTACAAGTGTTTAACAACAAGTTTTTAAAAGAGTTTTGGGCTTAAAGATTTCATCTTTGTTTGTTTTAAAAGGGTTAGAAAATTCAAAGAAAAATAGAGTCTTTGGGAATTAGTTTTTGATCTTCATTCTATAGTTATCCTAGAAGTTTTCCCAGGAGTTTTTTGTGAATTGTTTTCCGAACTCTTTATTTTCTCACATTTGAGCTATCATATCTATCCTATCTATTAGGATCTTATTTTGTGAGAAAATTGGTTTGTGGTTGTAGAGACCACCAAGTGTTGTAACCTTTTTTACTTTGTGATATCCCTCTAGTGAGAGGTGATTGTGGAGGTTGTGTTGATATTCCTCTAGTGAGAGGTGATTATGGTGGTTGTGTTGGTATCCCTCTAAGTGTTGAGGTGATTGATTGTTGGAGTGTTGGCTTTCAGCTTATCCCTTTAGTGAGAGGTTGATCTTGTTTTGGCTAAGTGCCCATCCCTTTAAGTGTAGAGGTGATTGTTGTTGTACCTTGCCTCTAGTATAGAGGTTGTTGTTGGTTGAGAGAGGAGTTGTATACTCCAAGTTTGTATTATCCAAATCCTCAGTGGAGGTTCCTTGTGTGGGAAGTCCTGTGTGGACGATATAGTGAAAATCCTTCTGTGTGAAGGCGGGGACGTAGAGCAGTGGCTCGAACCTTGAAACATGTCTCGGTGTTTACGATTGATCCACTATCTCTAAACTCTCTCTTATTGTGCATTGCATCATATTGCTCATATCATTATATGCTTGGTTTTGATTGTGTGCCATACTTGTGTTAAACCAAGAGAGCTTCATATAACACCGTAACTTTTATTTAGAGGAATTTAGAGGAGATGTCCAGAGTCCTTCATCGGAAATTCGGATACACTCTTTGGCTACCCCAAGTGTATTGCAATTTGTTTTTAATTCCACATTATTTGTCATTAGATTAGCCTTACACCTATTCACCCCCTCTAGGTGTACTTTCACGTGATGCCTTCACCTAAAACAATATGACCCAGAATGCTACACTCTTAAATCAAAGCTCACATTTGCTCCGTTTGACGTAGAGCTTCTCCCGTCAAAGGGTCTGCATCACAATTCTCAAGTGCTCTGCATGCTCTTCTTCATCCTTAGAATAAATCAGGATATCATTTATGAATATTACTACAAATTTATCCAAAAATGGAGAGAATACCCGATTCATCAAGTCCATAAAAATTGCTGGGGCATTGGTCACTCCAAATGGCATGACTAGAAACTCCTAATGACCATAAAGAGTCCTAAAGGCCATTTTCTGAATGTCCTCCTTCTACACCTTTAGTTGATGATATCCAGAATGGAGGTCCAACTTCGAGAATACCTTAGCTCCACAAAGTTGATCGAACAGGTCATCAATCCTGGGCAAAGGATATTTGTTCTTGATGATGACCTTGTTCAATTCACGATAGTCAATGTACATCCTCCTACTAGCATTCTTCTTTTTCACCACACAACACCGGAGCTCCCTAAGGTGAAACACTAGGTCTGATAAATCCTTTGCCTGAATACTGTTGCAACTGTTTCTTCAGGTTTGCAAGCTCCACGGGCGCCATCCGATACAGTGCCTTAGAGATTGGGGTCTGGAATGACATCTATGAAAAACTCCATGACTAGATCTGGCGGCAATCCGGGTAGGTCTTCTGGGAATACATCTAAAACTTCTTCCACCACTGGCTTTGGCATCTCCTCGGCTTCTGTGATGACACAATCTCCTTGATGCTTCTGTTTGGATGCCTTAGTTCTCCAACAAACTGAAACTCTGGTTGATGCAGAATTCGAAATATTACACTCTTACTCTGACAATCAATTACCGCATGATACTTGCTAAGTCATGTCATGCCCAAGATCACGTCGTATCCACCCGTGTCTATCACAAACATGTCTGCACTAAACTCCCTTCCACAAATCACTATAGGACAAGATTTGCATACTCTACTAGTGGTTATAATCCCATTCCCTATATTAATCTCCCATTGAGTGTCCATATCATTACATGGTGTAAAATGCATCGTAGCAAAACTAGTAGATATATAGCAATGTGAAGCACTAGAATCAAATAGTGATATGACTGAAACTGAATGAACCAGAATTATACCTGCCACCACCTCCTCTGATGCCTCTCCTCTTCTGCAGTCATATTGAAAGCCTGGCCTCTCCTACGACCTGCTCCTGCCCTCCTCTGGGACTTTTTGAACACCTGTCGTTGTGGAGAAAGTGGAACTCTTCTACCTGTAGGTACTAGGTTCCTCTTGGCTGCTTCTGATGCTGGAGCAACGGGCATTACACTCCTCTGCCCCTTGGATGGGTAGTTCACTAGTTGATGATCTCTGGCTCCACAAGCTAGGTATAGTCCGTTCGTCCTTCTGCACTCTCCTCGATGATGTTCCGGTAGCTGACAAAATCTGCAAACAACTTCCCACGGGGAAGGAGTAAACTGTTGCTTGTTATGTGAAGCACCGCCAAACCTGGATGAAGGTCCCTTAATCATCTGGTCAAAGGGCTGCTTCAACGGCCTTGTCTGCACCCTGCTCTTATTCTCCTTCTCTACCACCTGCTCTAACCTACGGGAGACACTGAGAACCTGAGAGTAAGTCCTTAACGGTTGTGTAGCCAAGAATTTCTGAATGTCCAACCTCAGACCCTGCTAGAATCGGTTAGCTCGGTCTTCCTCCTCTGCTACTATGTATGGAGCGAACTGGCTCAACCTTAAGAATTCTGCAGCGTACTCATCAATACCTCGATTACCCTGTTGCAGGTTGATGAACTGCTGATCCATTTCCCTTCGAGCTGTCTTGGGAAAGAACCTCTCATAAAAGCTATCCATGAATTGCTCCCAAGCGATTGGTGGTTCCAACCGCTCTTCCTCTGTGAGCCACCATGTCCGAGCCACGTCTGTCAGTTAAACCTTGACCACTTCAACTTGCTCGTCCTTGGGAATACGAGCTGCAGTTAAGAGCTGCAACCTCCTGAAGTTGGAGATGTTTCTGGGCTTTGGTTCTTGAGGTACCGTTGACCTCTCTATAGCTGTTGTGACCATTTGTTGAGCTGCCAACAATCCGTCTAGAAGGAGTGCTGTTTGTTCTTGTTGAGACTCCATCATCCCACGAAGTACTCCCATCAGATCAGTGGTCTCATTACGAGCAGCAATAAGGGAGGAGGGGGTCGTTGGGCCATTGCTCTGAAAATCAAAATAAGATTTAGAAGAATATATAAATATGTTTCAAATATACATTAAACATTATTGCACTTGTAGCTGGAAAGTATGATTTTTAACATTATCGGTAAAAGCTTGGCTATTAACTTAATTATACACCCTAAATAACTTGGCTCTAATATTAAGAAAACCCTATCACGCCCCACTTCTAAAAATACACAAAACTAGGTACGTGAAGAGAGTCAGCGACGTATTCTCAATATAAATACGCTAAGCTTCAATGTATTAAATCAAAACATAAAGTTCACAATTTATTCCAGCATTCAAAAGCAAGTTCAATAATATCTTAAAAATTCACTTATTATAAGCATAATAAGAATAGAGCAAAAAATACTAAAAATCCTCACGAACTGAACTGAGGATGGTCTACTGGAGATCTGCAACGCGCTCAAAGTACTCTTGGTCCTGCAATGTCCTTGGTAAAATAAATAAGCGACCGAGTGAGTGGTAAAATAAAAAGAGAAGCTGCACATGCATGTAACATGTAGGCATATTATGAAAGAAAAATATACATGATAAGGTTGGAATAACATGCCAAGTAATAAATGAATAGAAACTAAACCAGTCAGTGATATAGTTAGGGGTACCTCAGGTCATGAGTATAATCAATGTCTAATCATAACATGCAGGCAGGTGTCAGGTTCAATTTATAATGTCAATGTAAGATTTCAGTTTTTTATTATTAATTATGTCAGCGAACACCAATTGCCACATGTAATAGCGTATCACATACTACACCTATTACACATGTCAATCGGGGTCCTAAGTTATTGAAACTGATCGGTTGGAGACATTGTCCGTGTTTTAAGTGGGTCCCGTGCATACTCGGGACCACGACCGAGATTTCTGGCGCTGAACCAGGCCTTACTGCAAGGTAGTCAGGAACATGTTTAACAGATCACGTAACATGTATAACATGCATAACAGGAACATGACCGGACGGGTGCCAGTCACCCCACATGAACCTGCAGTGGAACCCTCTTTCGGCTGCGCAACCTAAATCTTAGGTCTACCCAAAATACAGACGTTGTCTCCTCCATCAATTTTTTCAATCGCAGTATAAGTTGTTTAATATCATATCATTAGTTATCAAGATTATTAATGTACATGTTACCTAAAATTTATTGGAATAACTCGGTAATAACAACGGTAACAACATTAAAAGTGAAATCGTGATACATGTATAACAGGATATTGTCGGTGAATATGATAAGTAGAACGAGATTGTTACCGTATAACAATATTTTTCCAGTAGTTAGATAACATGGACATGATGATCATCAGATAAATGCCACAAATGTCATCCCGGTGAGTCTTAATGGCAAAGTCCTAACCATTGTCATGTAGTGATCATATAGGTTTATTACTAAGAACAAGTGAACTTTATTGCATACATGAATACATAAATATACTACAGATAATACATGGAGGTAACTGTTGGCCCAAAAGCCCTTCACTTTAGTTTTGATGATGATTAACTCATGAAGTTATTGTTTACTAATAATCTTGTGATATTTAGTTTCAGATATTTGATCAAGATATTAGTTAGTGATTAACTTCAATAAAGATATTTTTGGAGCTTTCACATGTGATTCAAGAGCTCGCGCGTCAAGAGCACATCTAGCACTCAGTTGGAGTCAAGCTCGTTGGATCGTGTTTGGGTCGAGTCGACTTGGAGACGGAGTTCTACAAGAAGACCTCGGTTTGTTTAGTTTAAGATTTTGGTTTAGATCTTGCGTTAAAAATTAGATAGTGTTGATATGCTCAAGTTCACAATACACACACAAGTTTCATGTTTGTTTTCGGTTTAACCAGTTTCGGGTTTTCATATATATGGTTTTCATGAATAGATAGAGTCAAAACAAGTTTACATGGTTTAATGTATATTAGATTTGATCTATATACATCTGTGCTTCATCTATTTAGAAAAACTTATTCTGATAGTCTATTTCATGAGTTGGAGTTTTGTAATTAAACAAAACTTATCTTTGGATTACATGTCAAAAACATAGATATAATTCTTTACATGTATCTTGGATTCTATCCATATACAATATGCTTAAAAGTTGTTTAAATATCATGTTTTTGTATATACATGTGTTTTGGAAAAATCGGATTTCCATTTCAAAAATCTAAGTTTTGGAAAATACGGATTTTGGTTGAAGGCAAATTTTCTATCTCACAAAAATGGTTCAAATTGATTATAATATGTGTTGAATTTTTGTCACACATATTTGTATTTCAAAGATCTAATAAGAACTGATTTAAGGCAAGTTTTTAAGATTATCATAAAACTAGTTGCGTTATTCTTCATTTGGTAGAGTTTTTAATTATGCTAAAATTATTTTCAAATTTATTTTGAAAACCCCTACCCATTAATGGGCGGTTGGATGGGCGACCATGCCTTGTGAGCCTAATTGAAAATCTTTTTAAACTTGTGCATGAAAGGGAGATATTTATGAGTTATACACTTGATTCTCATTGTGTTTTCAATTGGTATCACAATTGATATTTATTTCTATATATGTATGCTTCAACTTCAAACAATATCAATTTAAATTGGTATTTACATTTTCATACATATATATGTGTTTTGATTGTGCTTACTATATCTTTATATCTTTGAGCACAAATTTTGTTATGCTAAGCTTGATTTAATTCTTAATGATAATTATTTTTTAATTGGTATCTTATACAGGCTTATGCATCGCTTTCATTGGTATTTCATAAAGGGAGAGAAAATTCATATTTACCTTTCAATCGGTTTTGTTTACAATTGGTATCTTACTCCCACTCTTTATGTTGAAAAATTGATATCTTAGTTTTCATTTGGTTTCCTACGCTCCTAATGAAAATTATTTTTAATTGGTATATGTTTCATTTTCAATATTGGTATCAAGAATCTTAAATTGATATTATTCTCTATTTGGTATCTTTATTGCAAAATAATTTTAGTGTTTAACCAAAAAGATTAGTTTATATTTTTCAATTGGTATCAAAAGTATAAAATATTTTCAATTGGTACTAATTTTTTTACAATTGGTATCAAGATTTCCTATATATTTATATCTTTCAATTGGTATCAAAATTTTTGTTTGTTTCTTCTAAATGTTTAGTTTATTTTAAATTGGTATCATAAATTGGTATCATAATGTTTCGATGTATATCTTCATACAAAATTGATATATTTTTCAGTTGATATCATAATGTTTTGATTTGTATTGCTTATATGCAAGGGAAGCTTAACATCTTCTCTATATATAGATTCATATTGAGTGTATGTTATATTGAAGTGATTAACCTTTCTTTGGTATGTGGTACACGTGTGTTGTAGGAGCTTCACATCTCCTTTTATATATTGTATATTATGCTTTATGTGGTTTGGGTTTAGTCATCTCTTTTTAATAAATGCATGTATGCAGGGGAGTTAACTTCACGTCTCTCCTCTTCATGAATGTATATAGCATATATACCTTTATTGTTTGATTTATGCAAAAAGGGAGAAAAATATTATTTATGCCCTTTATTGTTTGTACCCTTTTCTTGATGAATTGACAAAAAGGGGAAGAGATATTTTGGAGTTTGATATATGCATGTTTACTTCATGTTTAAATATGTATGTTTGTTTAAATTTGTTATCTCTTACCATTGGTATCAAGAGCATCTTTTGTTGGTATCAAGAGCTTTTGTTTGTATCAAGACCAACATTTTTTTAAGAACATTTTTATTTTAAAATTGGTATCAAGAGCATGTTTATTTCATTGATATCAAAGATCATGTTTGTTTCATTTTCTTATTTTTATGCATGTTTATGCATATCTATATTGAGCATTCATTGCACATCTTTATTGCTTATTGCTATGCATGAGTTAAAGGGGAGCTTCTATGAAGCTTAACTTTAATCTATGCATAAATAACTCCATTAGTTTTGTCATCATCAAAAGAGAGAGATTGTTGGCCTAGAGGCCCTTTACTCTAGTTTTGATGATGATTAACTCATGTAGTTATTATTTACTAATAATCTTGTAATATTTAGTTTCAGATATTTGATCAAGATATTAGTTGGTGATTAGCTTCAATAAAGGTATTTTTGAAGCTTTCACATGTGATTCAAGAGCTCGCGCGTCAAGATCGCATCTAGCACTCGGTTGAAGTCAAGCTCGTTGGATCGTATTTGGACCGAGTTGACTCGGAGACGGAGTTCTACAAGAAGACCTCGGTTTGTTTAGTGATCGGTCGCTAATATTGCACATTCATTATCATATTCTCATACTTATTATAGAATAAACTCTGCTTTTTCCTAATTATTGTTTAATTTCTTTGCAGGCCCATTCCTAGAGGAGAGGGAAGAGAAACGAGCCCAAAAGCCCATCAAATTCTGATTTAAATCAAAATTAATTCGAAGTCAGTAAATCAGGGCAGATCAGGTCAGTTCAGATTGGTTGAAAACTAGTTAGAACAAAT
Organism: Agave tequilana; assembly: GCA_038442645.1. NCBI lineage: Eukaryota > Viridiplantae > Streptophyta > Magnoliopsida > Asparagales > Asparagaceae > Agave > Agave tequilana. Next base: position 41,042 of record JAVJIF010005470.1, read on the forward strand.
TCCTACAAATCAATCGGTTGAAGCCAAAGATCAAAGGCCGTTTCGTCACAATTCTGGAGATAAAACTGAAAATCCAGCTGAAGATAAAGTCATATCCTGAAACCTGGCTGCTCCACCCCTCGGCTGTGGCCACCTGGCCACAGCAAGGCCACGAAAATACAGGATAAGCCACGAACCTGTGGCTTTGTTAGGGAGTTAGGGGGAGCGTTTACTCCCCCTATCTTCTTACGTCTCTCTCCGTTGTGTTTTGCCTATAAATACAAGATTTTTCTGAGACTAGGGAGAAGGACCAAGCAGAGAGCAGAACTTAGGCTAATTTATAGTTTGTAACTTAGGTTTTTAGTTTTCTTTTATGTAATTTTCGTTTTATTTATATAACTGAGAGGAGAGGAGACTTTCATGGAGGAGTGAGAGCAGCTTGTACTGAAGGTGACACCGTATAAGTGATCTTTTCTTCCATTGTTATTTGAATCGAATCTAGGTTTCCTTTTCTTTTCTATTCTTATTTTGCTCGCTTCCCTCTTTTGTGTTTGTGGATCCAAATGAAACCGATAGTCTCAAAGTTGCCTTATCCTTGCAAGTGCCGTTGATGGCTTATGGTGATGGATATCCATTTCTATGGTAGTATAGCTCGCCCCTTCATTTTATAGTATAAATCGGGAATGGGGACGATCTCTTCTGCCATGCTTCGCTCGCCTTCAAGTAAAGATACATCATCGATACGGGTAAAAGGTAAGCAGGCGCCGAAGAGGTAAGTATGTATTTTAGGTTTTAGGTTTTAGTTTTTCTTTCTTTTCTTGTAACTTTTAGTGTAGATCACCAACATCATAATCACCCAAATCGCTTTCACCCTTTCAATTTCTTTGTACATATCACTTCTATTTTCTCCATCTTCTCATTCTACCAATTTCTTCCTAACTTGACTTTAACTCTATTTTTCACTTTTCTTTTTAAGAACTAAAAGAAGAATTTTAGCCATTAATTGTAGCTTAAAAGAGAACTTACTAAAAAGCTTCCATCGCTAGTCCCTCCTTGTGGATCACGACCCGCATGACCACTTGCTATTGTGGTAGAATTGAGCACTTGCACATTCTATTTTTAAAGTTCTGAAATTTTGTATTTTTGTGTGCAGGTAAAGCCTCAATCATTTAGTTTAAGATTTTGGTTTAGATCTTGTGTTAAAGATTAGATAGTGTTGATATGCTCAAGTTCACAATACACACACAAGTTTCATGTTTGTTTTCGGTTTAATCGGTTTCAGTTTTTCATATATATGGTTTTCATGAATAGATTAAAACCAAACAAGTTTACATGATTTAATGTATATTAGATTTGATCTATATACATCTATGCTTCATCTATTTAGAAAAACTTATTTTGATAGTCTATTTCATTAGTTAGAGTTTTGTATTTAAATAAAACTTATTTTTTGATTTCATGTTAAAAACATAGATATAATTCTTTACATGTATCCTGAATTCTATCCATATACAATATGCTTAAAAGTTGTTTAAATATCATATTTTTGTATTTACATGTGCTTTGAAAAAATCGGATTTCCATTTCAAAAATTCAAGTTTTGGAAAATACGGATTTTGGTTTAAGGCAAATTTTCTATCTCACAAAAATGGTTCAAATTGTTTATAATATGTGTTGAATTTTTGTCACACATATTTGTATTTCAAAGATCTAATAAGAACTGATTTTTGTGAAATTTATGTGATTTTATGGATTTAATTGAAGATAAAAACCCGAGTTTTTAATCCCTATAAGCGTTGGATCTGGCTGTCTGCTGGTCGACCGGACCGGTCGACTGAGGCAGAAGTCGGTCGACCGGTCCGGTCGACCGATGTGCACAGGACGTACACGCAGCCTGGGCTGGTGGGCCGGTCGACTAGGTGATCGACCGTCCAGAGAGCTCTGTTCTTTAAAAATGGCCCCGGTCGACCTGCAGAGAGTTGCTGCTCTCTGTATCCAGTCCCGATCGATCGGGCGGTCTAGCGGAGGCACAACGATCATAAAAATGACCGTTGGGCCGGTCGACCGGAAGAGCGAAATTGCCCTTTCCTGCTGCCAACGGGCAGATTTGTTTTGGGGCTATAAATACCCCATTCCTTGGCTATTTTAGATAAGATTTCAGGAGAGAAAATTTTCACATCCTTTAACTGTTTTTCAGCAAAAGTTTTTGGGTTCAAAAGTTTTAATTTTTATTTGTTTTTAAAGTGTTGGAAATTCAAAGAAATTAGAGTCTTTTGGAAATTAGTTTTTGGTCTAAAATTCTATATCTATTTGGAGATTTTCCTAAGCATTTTTCTTTGTTCCAAATACTTTAATTTCTCACACTTGAGCTTATCTATCTATCCTATCTATTAGGATCATTGTTTTGTGAGAAAGAAGTGGTTTGTGGCTGAGAGAGACCACCAAGTGTTATAACCTTCCATACTTTGTGATATCCCTCTAGTGAGAGGTGATTGTGTTGATATCCCTCTAGTGAGAGGTGATTATGGAGGTTGTGTTGGAATCCCTCAAGTGTGAGGTGATTGTTGTTGGTGTTGGCTTTGAGCCTAATCCCTTAGTGAGAGGTTGATTGTTGTTTTGACTAAGTGCCTAACCCTCTAAGTGTAGAGGTGTTTTGTGTTGTGTCTTACCTCTAGTGAGGGTTGTATTGGTTGAGATAGGAGTTGTATAGTCCGGTTTGTATTACCCAAATCCTCAGTGGACGTTCCCTGTGTGGGAAGTCATGTGTAGACGATATAGTGGAAATCCTTCTGTGTGAAGGCAGGGACGTAGAGTTGTGTGCTTGAACCTCGAAACATATCTTTGTATTTGCGTTTGATCCACTTTTTCTAACTCTCTCTCTTATATTGTACCTTGCATCATTCATATTGCTCATTCATACTAATATGCTTGGTATTGTTGTTTGTGTGCCATACTTGTATTCAACCAAGAGAGCTTCATATAGCACCTCAACTCTTATTTAGAGGAATTTAGAGGAGATATTCCAGAGCCCTTCACCGGGAATTCGGCTACACTCTTTGGTTATACTAAGTGTGTTGTATTTAGTTTTTAATTTCACATCATTTGTCATTAGATTAGCATTACACCTATTCACCCCCTCTAGTTGTAATTTCAATTGATATCAGAGCCTACGCTCCTGATATTAGGTTTAACCACCTAAGAGTGAGATCTTGGTTGCTAATCTAGTGTTGCATTTGCACATACTTGTTTACACACATGGATTTCATGACCCATCCTATATTTGATGTTTCTAACATCGACGTATGGAAATTAAGATGAGTATGTATCTCAAGACCATAGGTTCGCATGTTTTCCTTACCGCTTTCAAGAAATCTTATCTTGGTAATAGCAGGCATATAGAGGCCAATGCACAAGCCCTAATAGCACTTAAAAGCACGCTTAACAAAGAATATTTGTGTTTAGTTTCTCATTGTGATTCCGCCTTTGCAGTGTGGAACACGCTGACCTCTCCCGCGCTCCAAAAGACGAATCATGTGGAGATGAAATCTAGTAGAGGAGAATCTGAGTAACATTGCTATATGGTCCAACGGAATGACTCCCTTGAGGTAAATTCAGAAGGTCAACTAGATGATTGTGCTAGTTCTTCCGGCGATGATTTAGTTGATGCCGATGCTTTAAATGAAGAACTTTCTATTGTATGTGAAAAATTGCTTGAAAAATATAAAGTTTTGAAAAAGAAAAGCCTTAATCTAAAAGAAGAGAATGAGGATTTGTTTTCTAAACTTTATTTGGTTTTGCAAGAGAAAGAAGAGATTTCAAGTGAACATGACTCACTTAAATCCCAACTTGACCTTGCATTAAAGGAAAATGAAATTTTGAAAAATAAAAATAATTGTGATGATGTTTTGAAAAAGAATGAAATTTTGTCTTCAAAACTTGATATTGTTTTAAAAGAAAATGAATCTTTGAAAAATAAAATTATTTCTATTTCAAATGAATTAGATTTGATTTCTAATGAAAATAAATTTTTGAAAAATGATTTAGAGTCACATGTTTGCCATACTAGTGTAGCTTCATCATCTAGCTTACCTATTGCATGCTCCACTTTATTTTCAAGTATTAAAAATGATATTTGTGTTTTAAAGAAAAGTGTTGATTGTTTGGGCTCCATTTTGAGCCAATGTACCATGAACCACACGGTTGGAATCCATGTTTCGCAAGAAACAAGTTTCAAATGTGCATGCACACAAACCACGACATACACATGCTTCGCACGTTCATACACATAACACCATTTATGGTCATGTGTACACATATACACATTGTGGACGAAAGGACCACCTTGTAAAATTTTGTTTTGATAGAATTCATGATTCGAATTTTGCAAATAAATTTGTTTTGGTTAGGAAAGGTACTAAACCCTCATGGACCCAAAAGAGTATGGGTACCAAAAGCCACTCCTATATTTGATTTAGGTGGGGGCTCTCACATGACGTGAGAGTTGTTGGTGCTTTGAGGTGGATGCGTTCCGAGCTAAACGTTGATTATTTTGGATGCGTCACTTTCAAGGGAAGTTTGGTGGGAGGACCACCTTGGTTTGGAGACCTAGAGATGTGCCCTCATGGTTTTAGTAACGATCTCTAACTCCTATTTATGTTTACATGCTTTTATGACTGATTTTTAGCATGTTTTGATTATTATGTTAAATGCCATGATAATTAGATTTGTGACATACATGCATATATTTGAGATACACTCATGTTCATATGGATTATTACTTTTGTATTTTCACTTTAGTTTAGCTATCGTGTATATCATAACTCTAAATATGTGCATTCATATAATGATCATATTAGTTCATATTTTATTTCTATGCTTCATGATTTGATTACATGTTTAGATGTAATTTTTCATTAAAACTTGTGTCAATACTTGTACAACTAGTGAGCCACAAATTGATTATTATATGTGTGTGCTTGATTGCTCATTGGCACCCATTAGATGTACTAGTATAGCCTAGTTTTGATGATTCATGCATTTCAAACTTGTATTCCCTTTTGTACATATTTTCATATATTTACCCTTCATGTATATGTTAATTTTGTCAAAACTATTGAATATACATGTATAACCTTGAGTCATTTGCCTTTCATGCAAAATCTCTTTATAGACTCAAATTGTATTTGGATATGTATGTATACCTTTAGTTTTGACAAATCATACATATACCTTGAAGGATTCTTAGTTTTGATGATTTTCATGTCTTTGGTAAGGAATTTCAAATTTGAGCTTAATTGCCTATTTTCATAACTATGTCTTTCACATAATACTTGTACACTCACATCATTATTGTTTTCATATGACATTATTTTCATGAGTCTCATATTTGCTTTATATTCCTTGAGTATTGATGATTGTCTGATTTTCAAATTTTCATGGATATATTCTTATTTTATTCCTTACTTGAAGGATTTCGTACTAGTTTTCAAGATTATCATAAAACTAGTTGCGTTATTCTTCATTTGGTAGAGTTTTTAATTATGTTAAAATTATTTTTAAATTTATTTTTGAAAACCCTACCCATCAATGGGCGGTTGGATGGGCGACCATGCCTTGGTGAGCCTAATTGAAAATCTTTTTAAACTTGTTCATGAAAGGGAGGTATTTATGAGTTATACATTTGATTCTCATTGTGTTTTCAATTGGTATCACAATTGATATTTATTTTGTATACTCATATTTATTTCTATATATGTATGCTTCAACTTCAAACAATATCAATTTAGATCGGTAATTATATTTTTATACATATATATGTGTTTTGATTGTGCTTACTATATCTTTATATCTTTAAGCACAAATTTTGTTATGCTAAGCTTGATTTAGTGCTTAATGACAATTATTTTTCAATTGGTATCTTATACAAGCTTATGCATCGTTTTCTTTGGTATTTCATAAAGGGGGAGAAAATTCATGTTTAACTTTTCAATTGGTTTTGTTTACAATTGGTATCTTACTCCCACTCTTTATGTTGAAAAATTGATATCTTAGTTTTTATTTCGTTTCTTACGCTCCTATTGAATATTATTTTTAATTGGTATATGTTTCATTTTCAATATTGATATCAAGAATCTTAAATTGAGATTATTCTCTATTTGGTATCTTTATTGCAAAATGACTTTAGTGTTTAACTAAAAAGATTGGTTTATGCTTTTCAATTGGTATCAAAAGTATAAAATATTTTCAATTGGTACTAATTTTTTTAGAATTGGTATCAAGATTTCCTATATATTTATATCTTTCAATTGGTATCAAAATTTTTGTTGGTTCCTTCAAAATGTTTAGTTTATTTTCAATTGTTATCATAAATTGGTATCATAATGTTTCGATGTATACCTTCATACAAAATTGATATATTTTTCAGTTGGCATCATAATGTTTTGATTTGTATTGCTTATATGCAAGGGAAGCTTAACATCTTCTCTATATATAGATTCATGTTGAGTATATGTCATATTGAAGTGATTGACCTTTCTTTGTTATGTAGTACCCGTGTGTTGTAGGAGCGTCACACCTCCTTTATACATTGTATATTATGCTTTATGTGGTTAGAATTTGGTCATCTCTTTTCATATAAATGCATGTATGCAGGGGGAGTTAACTTCACGTCTCTCCTCTTCATGAATGTATATAGCATATATACCTTTGTTGTTTGATTTATGCAAAAAGGGAGAAAAATATTATTTATGCCCTTTATTGTTTGTGCCCATTTGTTGATGAATTGACAAAAAGGGGGAGAGATATTTTAGAGTTTGATATATGCATGTTTACTTCATGTTTAAATATGCATGTTTGTTTAAATTTGTTATCTCTTACCATTGGTATCAAGAGCATCTTTTGTTGGTATCAAAAGTTTTTATTGGTATCAAGAGAAACATTTTTTTAAGAACATTTTTATTTTAAAATTGGTATCAAGAGCATGTTTATTTCATTGGTATCAAAGATCATGTTTGTTTCATTTCCTTGTTTTTATGCATGTTTATGCATATTTATATTGAGCATTCAATGCACATCTTTATTGTTTATTACTATGCATGAGTTAAGGGGGAGCTTCTATGAAGCTTAACTTTAATCCATACATATATAACTCCATGAGTTTTGTCATCATCAAAAAGGGGGATATTGTTAGCCCAGAGGCCATTCACTCTAGTTTTGATGATGATTAACTCATGTACTTATTGTTTACTAATAATTTTGTGATATTTAGTTTCAGATATTTGATCAAGATATTATTTGGTGATCAGCTTCAATAAAGGTGTTTTTGGAGCTTTCACATGTGATTCAAGAGCTCGCGCGTCAAGATCGCATCTAGCACTCGGTTGGAGTTCATTGGATCGTGTTTGATCGAGTCGACTTGGAACGGAGTTCTACAAGAAGACCTCGATTTGTTTAGTTTATGATTTTAGTTTAGATCTTGTGTTAGAGATTAGATAGTGTTGATATGCTAAAGTTCACAATACACACACAAGTTTCATGTTTGTTTTCGGTTTAAACGGTTTCGATTTTTCATTTATATGGTTTTCATGAATAGATAGAATCAAAATAAGTTTACATGGTTTAATGTATATTAGATTTGATCTAGATACATTTATGCTTCATCTATTTAGAAAAACTTATTTTGATAGTCTATTTCATTAGTTGGAGTTTTGTATTTAAACAAAACTTATTTTTGGATTTCATGTCAAAACCATAGATATAATTCTTTACATGTATCTTGGATTCTATCCATATACAATATGCTTAAAAGTTATTTAAATATCATGTTTTTGTATTTACATGTGTTTTGGAAAAATCGGATTTCCATTTCAAAAATTCAAGTTTTGAAAAATATGGATTTTGGTTTAAGACAAATTTTCTATCTCACAAAAATGGTTCAAATCGTTTATAATATGTGTTGAATTTTTATCACACATATTTGTATTTCAAAGATCTAATAAGAACTGATTTTTGTGGAATTTATGGGATTTAATTGAAGATAAAAACCCGAGTTTTTAATCCTTATAAGGTTGGACCTGCTGTCTGTCGGTCGACCGGACCAGTCGACCGAGGTAGAAGTCGGTCGACCAGTCCGGTCGACAACGTGCACAGGACGTGCACGCAGCCTGGGCTGGTGGTTCGGTCCAGCGGGCGGTCAACCGTCAGATAGCTCTGCTATCTAAAAATGTCCCCGGTCGACCTGTCGGTCGACCGGCAGAGAGCTGCTGCTCTCTGTATCTAGTCCTGGTCGACTGGGCGGTCGACCGGAGGCAAACTGGTTATAAAAATGACCGTTGGGGCGGTCGACCGGGTGGGCAAAATTGCCCTTTCCTGCTGCCAACGGGCAGATTTGTTTTGGGGTTATAATACCCCATTCCTCGGCTGTTTCAGATAAGATTTCAAGAGAGAAAATTTTCACATCCTTTAAGTGTTTTTAAGCAAAAGTTTCCGGGTTCAAAAGTTTTAATCTTTATTTGTTTTTAAAGTGTTAGAAATTCAAAGAAATTAGAGTCTTTTGGGAATTGGTTTTTGGTCTAAAATTCTATATCTATTTGGAGATTTTCTTAATCATTTTTCTTTATTTCAAAAACTTTATTTTCTCACACTTGAGCTTATCTATCTATCCTATCTATTAGGATCATTGTTTTGTGAGAAAGAAGTGGTTTGTGGTTGAGAGAGACCACCAAGTGTTATAATCTTCCATACTTTGTGATATCCCTCTAGTGAGAGGTGATTGTGTTGATATCCCTCTAGTGAGAGGTGATTGTGGAGGTTATATTAGAATCTCTCAAGTGTGAGATGATTGTTGTTGGTGTTGACTTTGAGCGTAATCCCTCTAGTGAGAGGTTGATTGTTTTTTGACTAACTGCCTAACCCTCTAAGTGTAGAGGTGTTTTGTGTTGTGTCTTACCTCTAGTGAGAGGTTGTATTTGTTGAGAGAGGAGTTGTGCACTCCCGGTTTGTATTACTCAAAGTTTCAGTGGAGGTTTCCTGTGTGGGAAGTCCTGTGTGGACGATATAGTAGAAATCCTTCTGTGTGAAGGTGGGGACGTAGAGCTGTGTGCTTGAATCTCGAAACATATATTTGTATTTGCGTTTGATCCACTTTCTCTAACTCTCTCTCTCTCATATTATACCTTGCATCATTCATATTGCTCATTCATACTTATATGCTTGGTATTGTTTTTTGTGTGCCATACTTGTGTTCAACCAAGAGAGGTTCATATAGCACCTCAACTCTTATTTAGAGGAATTTAGAGGAGATAGTTCAGAGCCCTTCACTGGGAATTCGGCTACACTCTTTGGTTACACTAAGTGTGTTGTATTTAGCTTTTAATTCCGCATCATTTAGATTATCCTTACACCTATTCACCCCTCTAGGTGTACTTTCAGTAACTCATAAAACTATAAAATTTTTAAATGCTAGAAAACTTGTTTAATCATTTAAATCACCTTCATAGCATAATTACACAACTAAAAAAATCATTTATCAAAAAAATACTTGTTTAACTGAAGGAGGAAAAAGCACTCACCTGAACTAGATCACAATCCAAAGCACTGAAATCCTAGGAGCCCGATAAATTTACATAAATTATTTCAATAGAAATTGTTAGGATCTTTTATTTTATTTTATTTTTATCTTGATTAATTAGCTCAAGGTTGGGAATATGAGCTTCTGGATTACATGAAATTAATAGGTTTAATTTGACCAATTTTAAATTTTCGTTTATTGGGTTTTTAAAGACTTTTTAACATTAAATTCTTAACGAAACTGAGTTTAAAGGGGGTAATCTGACTTAATTTATGTTTCTATACCTCAAACGATTTTGTCATAAAAAGTAGAAGTATTGTAAACTGTTATTTATATTTTTCTTCATTTTTTTGATATTTTTAACGAATCATTTTAATTATTTTTCTACAAGTTAACGAGTTTGAATTTTCTGTTGGGTCGGGTTTTATTGTCCGGGTATGGATCCAGAAGAGGCAGCCCATACACAGCTAGACTGGAAATAGGCTTCTGGGCCTCAACATTAGCAAATTTTTTTTAATGCAGAACAGCTTCACAGGGGGGCCTGCCTCCCCGCGCAGCCCAGCCCGGCCAAACTAGGCCTGGGCGGGCCGGGCCAGGCCAGGCCCGGTGGTCTGGCTTGGCACTGTACAGACCCGCCTGGGTCTGTGCAGTGGCTGACGACAGGTTATTTTGTTTTTTTGTTTATTTTGAAATTCTAAATTGTAGAAATTTCTAAAAGTGTGTGTAAATTTAGATATGTATTTGTACATCCTCACAAGTATTTTAGTTGGATTCTGAATTGGTTTTGATATATAAAAAAAATTCGTAGATGGCCCTAATATTGACATGGTATTGAATAAACTATTTGTGTTATATTAATTACGAAAAACTAATTTACTTACTTGGATTTGATTTGTTCAAATCAAGACTTTGTGGAGTATTAAAATAATGATCATAAAAAAATTTTATTAGGTAAGTTTTTAGGAATCAATAAATATATTGCGGTGAGTTTTATCATACGGGTATAGATAAGTTGAGTAGCAGATTGCTGAAATTAGTAAATATTTTTGTGGTTCTAATTTAATTTAATTTTTTTAAAAAAACTGAAATTAAATTCACAATTTAGATCTAAATACTTGAGTTGTTCCTCCTTATTTGCTCCTCAATCCCTGTACCTCGAAACCCTTTTTCGTTCACGATCCGCTTGAGGAGAAAGGAAAGAGGGAAGTGGGAAGAGTTTGGATTAGGGTTTTCTCTTGAGGTAGAAGAGAAAAAAAAGTTTAGGCCTTTATATAAGTTATTAGATATTTTAAAAACTTAAATTTCCGATAGGTTTAGATTGCTTGGTTTAGCAGTTTAGATAAGGATTGAAGAATGCTAAAAATCTCAATGGAAATTCGGTTTAAATTTGAAAAATTTAAGTTTATTGGCTCATTAGGTTCAAATTTAAATTCGGGTGCTTTTGGAGTACACGCCAATGTGGCATAATGGTCTACTCTCTCCTCTCCCTTACTAAGGACCCGATTTTGATCCCAAGCACTTGCATATAAGTTACCATTTTTTTATAATAATAATAATAATATTATTATTATTATTTTGATAAAACTCAAATAGTGTATTACATAGAGTCAAGCTGCCAACATACTAAAGTTAGGCCACAATGCTCTCAAGGAAATTCAAATTACAAATGGCTACTATCACTAACTTGAAGCTTGTCTTTTAGGAGAAAGAATTTAATACTACTTACAAAGGCAATCATATTGGTATATGCTACATTTGGGAAGTATGTGTAAGAACTGCCAGTATCAAACACTACTTGTCCCATGTTGTCTCCCTTTCTTCCATTACTAATTTGTTTGTCTCCATAACTTAACTCGAGAACCTCTGTCTGGTAGAAGTTCCTGGCATGTGCAGGAGAGAAAAACAAAATTGTTTGGGAAATAAGAGAATTATAGCGATTACATGTTTCTTAACTTAATCATAACCAAAGAGTTTATAAGGAGGATCTATATATCCATGAAGGGATAAATTTTTAGAAGCTTAGGTTTCACATCGGGATATTTCATGTAGGAATTTATCTACTAACAGAATAAAAAGTTGGTTGCGTAAAATATTTAATAGAATAAAAATTTGGTTGCATAAAAGACTAATTATTCCTTTTTTTTAGTGGTCATTAGAGATACAAATATTAAAAAAAATGGCAATTCATTTATATCAGGACCCAGGTTAAATTACAAATAGATCTAGATTAGTCAGTACATGAAATCTAATCTGTAATGAGAAAGTTAACCCTGGAAATCTCCAACGGCCGGACCCAGACATGCATTCAAAGAAATTATTTTTGTACGATATATGCTTCTCTTTATGTCTGATTTTTTTATTATATCACACACATTCCATCTGAATCAGAAACTATGAACTTAATCAAATATTTCAATGTAGTTGTCATCTTGAACATTAAATAGTTCAGAAAGGTTTGAAGATTCCCTGTGTATAGTTGTCAAATATTGATACATATAAGCTATCATTTATAGATAAGTCAACTCTTGTGCTATAATTAAGCAATTAAGTATACAACTATATATATATCAAAAAAATGTAGACAAATTTAAATATAGAACAATGAATAACAAGGAGATATCTAATAACCTGAGAGACGCAGTCAACCAAAATTCAAATGTATGTAAAGTGCATAAAAGAAATCTTACTTGCTTCAAGTTCCAAGTTTAACGTGTACAGCCATTGATCAAAATAGCACCACACTCCTAATTAGACACTTATAATATAGATAAATTTTTTGTTCCTGTTACACTTATTCTTGTTGAAAAACAAAGAGGAACAACAAATAACACATACTTATTAAAGCTAACTAGTCTCAATCATCAAAATACTCAATCAATTAAGCTAAGAATCAAATCATTTACAAGTAACACATCACATCTAACAATTAAATAATCAATAAGTTTTAGAGCTCACTAATATTATAAAAACTGGAGAGAGATTGTGAAACATTACACACATATATAGAGAAAACTAGGCGAGGCTCGGAGGCCGGTTTTATATCCCATAAATAAGCAAATAATGGCCTTGAAACCCAAAACAAAACCGAAAGCACAAATAAAATTTGAAGCTTATGTATCAGTCAGTACAGAATTCGCATCGTGTCACATATTCATACAAAACGTTCGCGTATCGTACAATACGTATTGCCTATTGTACGAGAACTATCGCAACTTGGTACAAACATCTGATTCGTATCATTTCATGACATATTGTATCAAATCATATGACACTGGCAACTATGCCTCCATGTTTGAAGTGATGTTTTCTTGCTTAGCATATGGAATCCTTATGGATCTCATGGTTCTTAGAAACTAGAGAAAAAATTACAGGGATTATGGTTTCACATTATTTTCCCTTCAATTATCTTTGTTTTGTCGTATCAAGATTGAAAATTTTCTCATTTGCGCTAGCAAGAGATAGATTTTCATATCATATAACAAATTCTTAACCAGAGAAAATATCTCCATCATTCAATAATCCGCGTGGACTCCTTTTGCAAACGGATTATAGAGAAATCTTATTTTTAAAGAAGAGAAAAATGTACCTTAGATGTCATCTAATAGTATTCCATCAGATGGCGCATCATAATTTGAATATCTATATCATTTTTTTTACGGTCCAACCGCATCTTATGATCTTCATGCCCAAGGACGTACACATAAAAAATCACGGGTGTGGAGTTCATTTACCATGTATCAAGTGGTTGAAAATTTAACAGTTTCTCAACAATATAACAAATGGAACCTTAAATCAATGATTAAATGAAGTCCAATTCATGTGATTTTTTATATGTAAACGTCTTAGGACATGAATATTATGATGTGCAATATTATCGTAAAAAATGACAGAGAGATTGGAGTTTAGATGCACCACCTGACACAGTTTCTTTATATGACATCTGAGGTAGATATTTCTTTTTAAAGAAACACGTGATGAACCAGGAGATTCTAATTTTGTAAAAGTTATGCTAAGTTGTAATACTAAATGTTGAGGGATTTATGAGCAAAATAGTATTATGTAGAGTATTAAGCAAATAATATAAGTTAGGGATTAATTAACAAAACTAACATTAGTTAGATTCAGGGTGGTGCAATTCATAAGAATTGCAGCACCGCTAGTGAAAAAGGGAAAAAAAAGAGAAGAAACCGAAGGGGAAAAAAGGGAGAGAGCGTGAAAGACAAGGAAAATAGAGAAGGTAAGGATTCACAGCCCTATAATCTTCATGTTTCTTACATGATTGTATTAATTAAAAAGATGTAGGCTTAATCTAGTTGATTAGATCTATAATATTAAATCAGAAGATTTTCTGTTTAGATTTGATATATGATTATCCAATGAGTTTAGTACAGGTTTCACCGCCCGAGGCAGGTGTTGCGCTCAAGATAGCACTTCTTATGCCTAGTGCCTTCTTCTGGACAACAACCAACTTGAGAAACCCAAGTAACGGAGATAGACGCGTCGGAGAAGTACCCACCAACAAGAACAGAGAAAAAAGAGAGAAAACAAGCCAACACAATATTTAACGAAGTTCAGTAATTTTGCCTACGTCCTCGAGGCAAGGGAGAGAGATTTTATTGATTCAATAATCAATTACAACTTATTATTTCCTTCAAGGAATTTCCAAGAGAGATTTTTAGTGGGATTCAAGAGAGATACAATTCATGAGGACTTTAACCCTATAGCCAGAGAGTCCCTGTGATTTAGAAAACCCCAATTGGATTCAACCCCAGAACAGAAAAGGAGTCCAAATCCGTTCAGAAGAGACAGGACGGGTCTGTCGGTCGACCTGCCTGGGCCTTGGTCGATCGGTCGGTCGACCGGGACAAACCGAGAGCAACTCGTGCCAGTCGGTCGACCGTGCCGATCAATCGTTCCTTTGCCACGGTGGACGGGGTGGTCGACTGGGCCGTGCCTGTGCACATTGTGCACACCGGTCGATTGGTCTGTCTCCTGGCCTGCTGCAAGCTCTGTTCTCGCTCCTTTCGGCTTGCGATCTCTGCGCTATCTTCCCGATGAGTTTAAAACTCTTCTAATGTCTTTTTATCTCCTTTATCTCTTCTCTCCCTACAATTCTCCACCTCGGTGAAGATTTTTCAAATCTGAGCTGAACTCCAACGAACACCTGGCGAATATTGACACACGATCTCGACGAAATCGACACACGATTTCGACTTGGCCAATAGATGAAACCGGTTCCTTCAAAATGAATCGCCAGCAGACATACAATTGATTTCCACTGATCACACCAGATCCAAATTTAGTTTGTCATCCCCTCAGGAAACGCTCTCCGAACTCCAATATTAATTATAAGATTCCAATCTCAGCTCAGTTATCCAAACAGAATGCAACATACATGCCTTCCCAACACTTCACCTGAAGAGAAATACCATACGGAGCCGATCAACGAACGTGTCTTCAACTCAGAAACTTAATGGAACATCATTCCACATGACCACAAGAAGAACCCATCATGAGCCAACACTGATTCTTCAACTGACTGGCTCTCTCCAGTTCATATGTCTTTAAGATGATCCAATCAAATCTGGGTAGAGCACACCAACCACCATTATCGGCTGTTGCACGTCGCCTTATGTAAGCTCAACTGTCTTCTCACCAGAAGATCATCCGTTCATTGAGATCATAATACTTCACCTTTATGAGAAGTCCAACTTTTCACCTCTACGTGAAGTCCCAATCAGCTTTTCGAGAAACCAAATGCACCAAATAGCTCCATACGGGTTGCACCACCAAATGGCTGCGCCTTTACGGGTGCCTACGTATCTTGCCCAAGGGATCAAGTCAACCGTAATTTATTAAAATGAGCTCCATCAAGCTTAAGCACTTTTGGCTGAATCTTCAGTAGCGAACTGAATGGCTGAGTCATATGAACCTCTTTACTACAGTCATGGAAAACAACAGCCTTCAACTTGAGCTTGTCGCGGTCACAAGCTTGAGATTCATACTTCTTCACCCACTTTCATGGTTTTATCTTGATTTGAATGGCTGCAAATAATTAGGCATTCTCATCAATGTCTTCAACCAATTCAGTATCAAGACTAGCTACATGATCTTCACCCGGTGTCACATCCGGTGAAGTCTTTACCGATACCAAATAACTAGAGATGGTGGAGTAGTATCAACCTCCACTCGCTACGATACATCCTTATTCTTCGTCCTCTCCACCTATTGAGAGATGATAGACTTCAACAATGAAGTCTCATCAAATGTGACATGCTGACTTAACACAATCTTTTTGTTTTCAGGGTCCCATAACCTATAGTATTTCATATTTTTTGGACACCCAAAAATACAAACTTCTTTGCTCGCGGATTCACCTTGCCATCTTTGACACTAAAGTAGGCCGGACTTCCAAATTCTCGCAGGAAATCATGATCTTGAGCAGCTTTCCTATACCAAACTTCCAGTGGAGTTTTACCTCCAATCGCAGTCGATGACAATTCATTGATGAGATGGCTAGCATACACAATCGCCTCAGCCTGTCTAATTATATATTAGATAACAAACAACGAGCCTTCTCCAGCAATGAACGATTTATTTTCTTAGCCAACACATATATTCCATCTGTGAAGTGAGCACCAATACCAGTGTTCTGGCCAAATCGCAGGAATTGGTTCTTATATTTTTCAACATTACCAATTTGTAACTCCTTGATCTTCCTACCAGTCTGTTTCTCCATCCTTCCACTTCACCAACAGACCTAGGGTTTCAAACCTTTGTCTCCTAGGATATATCCAATAATGCCTAGATAAATTATCAATAAAAGAGGCAGTAATTATGACCTCCAAGTGATACAGTCTTAGCAGGTCCCCAAATACTTACATGAACGAATTAAGAAGACATTCAGAGTGGTGAGTAGTGGTGCTGAATTTCATCTTTTTCTTGTCTAAAACGCCGTATTCACCCAATTCTAAATTACAGGTAATGTACCTTCCAATGATCCCTTCTTTGTTTAAGCTTACAAAGACTTTTCTTCTCCGTGTCCGAGCCTCATCTGTTAGACCTGTATACAAATATCATCTGAAGAAATAGAAGTCTCCACCTGACCTATAACTGTAATACTCTTCAAGTAGTAGAGATTGTTCTGGCAGACGCTCTTCATAACCACCATTGAGTCTTTGGTCATCTTGAGAACGCCATCTCGTATGGATATCACAAGACCCAACGTTTTAAAGCACCAATTGAGATAAGATTCCTTTCGAGTTGAGGTACATACCTCACTTTCTTCAATTCTCGTACTATCCCATCAAACATCTTGATACAGATTGTACCTATCCCTTCCACATTACATGGATGATCATCACTCATGACAGTGAAACATCCATCTAGCTTCTTAAAGTTAGAAAATCAGTCCCTGTTCCGGCACACATGATAGGTAGCTCCTATATTTAAGATTCACTCAGAATTATCTAAGTAACTAATAGTTGGAGTAGTAACAGAGAAAGAGAATACCAATGAGTCTGAGTTTGATCCATCCGCCTGTGAAGTACTGGCGCGTGAGTACTGACCACCTGTGCAAGATTTTCCTCAGTTTTTAACTCCTTACATTTGGCCTTCGGACAATCAACCTTCCAGTCTTTACATAAGGCGTACTGGTTCTTCTTCATGTCTCTAAAACTTGATCTGAACTTCGATCTCCCATGATTACCTCTGCCCTTCCGATTGGAACTCCTGCCTCTTACCACCAATGCCTCTGCTGTTATGCTCCCAGAAGAAGACAATCTGTCCTACCTCTTTACTTCATAATTCACAAGAGTAGCAGACACCCATTATAGTTAAGTGATTGTCTGCCATTGATCAAGGTAAGAGTAAAGGTCTCATATTTTTCTTCAGGAAGAGAATTTAATAGAATTATCGCCTTACCTCGTCATCGATCTTCACATCCACATTAACTAGGTCTGTAAGAAGTTTTGTGTAGTTATTCATGTGTTCATCAATGGAGCATCCTTTTTTCAT
Organism: Agave tequilana; assembly: GCA_038442645.1. NCBI lineage: Eukaryota > Viridiplantae > Streptophyta > Magnoliopsida > Asparagales > Asparagaceae > Agave > Agave tequilana. The sequence continues at coordinate 58,605 of JAVJIF010005470.1, forward strand.
CTGGTAGCAATAAAGCCTCCTATTCAACTGCAACCGCATCACGATGCTTTTCGTCAGATACTTTTTCTCCAGGATCTCCTACAGCTATTTGCAGATGTTTCATACAACACATGATACTTGATGTCTTGAGTCAAACAAGACCTTATCAAGCCACACACCATTCAGTTCATCTTATCTCAATCCTCTTCAGTAGCAGTCTCGCGCTTTTTCTCCAATCGTAGAGTGCCTTCGAGGTTTGATGTCGTCAACGCATCCATCACCTCACATCTCCACATACCGAAGTTGTTCTTATCGTCGAACTTCACCACATCAATTCTCAATGGATGTGGATTCACGAATTTCATCGTAGATGTACTATCCCAGCCATCTTCTTAATTGATTCCTCAAACAATGCAAAAAACACACAGAGTTAGATCAAACAAACTAGTTAAAGATAGGATATTTATCTCAAAGCGAAACCCTCAAAGAGTTTCCGAAGCGATCTACTCCTCCAAATTTGATTCCTTGAGCAATCCAAATACTGTTTTGGGATCGACACACGATCCACAAACAGTCCCAACACTGCTCTGAGATCCACACATGATCTCCACCAAACAACAACTAATACTCTTGAAATCGACACACGGTCCCCACGACGAACGTGGAATGCTTAGATACCACTTGTTGCCCACAAGATAGCACTTCTTATGCCTAGTGCCTTCTTTTGGGCAACAATCAACTTGGGAAACCCAAGCAACGGAGATAAACGCTCTGCAGAAGTACCCACACGATAAGAATAGAGAAACAAGGGAGAAAACAAGCCAACACAATATTTAACGAGGTTCAACAATTTTGCCTACGTCCTAAGGGCAAGGAGAGAGATTTTATTGATTCAACAATCAATTGCAACTTGTTTCTTGCTTCAAGAAATTTCCAAGAGAGATTTTCAGTGAGATTCAAGAGGGATACAATTCATGAGGGTTTTGACCAGAGAGTCCCTGAGACTTAGAAAATCCCAATTGGATTTAACCCAAAAACAGAAAAAGAGTTCAAATCCGTTTAGGAGAGGCAGAACGCGTCTATCGGTCGTCTGGCCGGTCGACCGACCCTGTCCTTGGTCGACCGGTCGGTCGACCGGGACAAACCGAGAGCAACTCGTGCCAATCGGTCGATCGTGCCGGTCGACCGTTCCTTTACCATAGTTGATCGGGTCGTGCCTGTGCACGTAGTGCACACCGATCGACTGGGCGGTCGACCGGGCCTGTCTTCTGGCCTGTTGCGAACTCTATTCTCGCTCCTTTTGGCTTCCGATCTCTGCGCTATCTTCCCGATGAGTTTAAAAACTCTTCCGATGACTTTTAATCTCCTCTATCCCTACAACGGGAGAAGAAAACAATGAAAAATTATTCAAAACCCTCTGATTTGATCCATAGTTGTTTTTATATTATTCAAAATAGCCTAAGCTAACCTGCGTTATTTACAAGTATATACAACTTCGAAATTTTAATTAAGGTGCAAAAATCCATTGGCAGATATTACTTAAAAGACTTTCTATGCAAATATATTTTGTAGAAACTACTCAATGAAGTTTCTGTGCAAAAGGGATCTGTGGAATAGATTAAAAATTATATTTTAGGGTTTGTAAAAGCAGTTTTTTTTTTTTTGTTTAACCCCTAAGTAGTTCTGAAATTAAATGTTAGCTCTTCTAGCTTTACATTGATTCTAAATAATTCTCTAAAAGTAGAAAGTGTTCTTGGATTCTTAGGTCAGTGAGGATCCACGTCTAAGTGGATTAATCCCATTTAGAAAGTTAAATAAAAGTGAAGATGTACAAATGAAGTTGTCCCTAACCTCATAAAGCTTTTGAGTTAGATTGGATCTTAGCTCAGGTGAAGTTATCATCATGTTTAACTCATTTATTTCCTACTCAATTCCTCCCTGACAATATGAAATCTTTGAGAAAGACATACATACTCTCTATCCAACCTTTCTCAACTCTTCCCTCATTTGCTACACGGAAACTATGGTAGATGATACTAAAGATGTTATGCAAAAAATTCAACGTTCTAAACCTAGAATGGAGCTGGTAACCTAAATGAGGTGCATGTGTAAACCTTATCTAGCACCAATGTCCCTAGGTTAGGTGGTGAAGAGAAGAAAAGAAGAAAAATTGCAAGCAGGCGGAATTAATAGAAGAAAAAAAATTAAAGAAATGTCTCCCATCATCATGTCAAAGTAGCAATGGATTTCCATTGGATCTCACTATGCTTGTTGCATGTCGTTGCAAGCTATTACTACATTCTCGTGCCTAGAAGAGTAATGAGAGAGTGAGAGAGAGAGAGAGAGAGAGAGAGAGAGAGAGAGAGAGAGAGAGAGAGAGGTGCCAGGAGAGAAAAAAGAGAAATTTTCTAGGTTAAAGGCTAGTGAGGAATGTGTGTGGAGAGAGAGCTGGCCGGAAGAAAAATGAAAACACAGAAGACTGATTTTACAAGAAGGCATAGATAGGGTTTGAACAGGTTGTTATATGTGAAATAATCTCTCAAGTACTTCCTTTCCTCCCTCTTTGTTTTCTTTCTTGGACTCCAATGTTACAGGGAGAAAAGCAACAATAGGTTCTGACAACTGCAATCAAAGAGTTCTCTTCTTCTCTCTTCGCTTCTTCCTTTCTCACCTCTTGTGCTTCCAAATTTGATTCACTAGAGACACGTAGCAAGACTCAAGGAGGTGAGGCATCTAACGCGTCGGGGAAGCCCACATAACACGCTTGATTTTTACAACAATGAAAAGGAAATATAGAGATGTTGACTCAACTTCATGTTGGCATAAATATTTTTGACTCGAACAAGCTAAAAAAGATCTATATATAAACTTAGGTAACCAACTTTTAGGTTGCAACTTCAAACAGATGGATTATTTGGGTAGATTATGTAGTAAATATCTTCATGTTGTTGACAAGACGTATCACACCTATGGTCATATTCTAACACTATGGACAGACATCATAAATATTATGTCCAACCTGATTTGGAGCCTTGTCTTGTAACCAAAGTTCTAGCTAACAGATGACATTGCAGCCAAGAGATCATATGGTGGATAGCATATGCCAAGCGGCAAGTCAAGACATTATTTAAATTGCAGGCAATACGCTGGATGAAAGATATATGTAACTCATTTATATAAATATTGACAAATTTAACTTAAATGATGTTCTAATTGTCATCAATCTAATAAAACCTGAATGTAAACATGTTAAGAGGAAGGCATGTTCATGTCATGTAACAAAACAAAGAATATAATAAGGATTCTTTTTGTTCTGAACAATGTGTATTATGCACATAAACTTTCATTTGTGGAGGCTTTCCTATCTATAATTTTTCTCTCACTGTACAATTAATCTGCCCCCCAACCCAACCCACAAGAGAGAGAAAGAAAGAAAATTAATCTGGTAGCACCTTTAGCTACCATTTGGGTAAATCCTAGGAAGTACAGGCACGAGCACAGGACACAAATACAACACGAACACAACTAGGGGACAACAATTAGTTAAAAAGTAAAACAGCTGAGAACATGACAACATAATACTAAAATGTAAAAAAATAATAAGAGGGTGTGCATACATACATATATACAAACATAGACATGCCTGTCGTCCAAAATCACAAAAAAAAAAAATCTAAAAACATTGTACCATGCGATGATTACATGCAAGGTTTAAGAACTCAGTTTCAGTTTTGATTGTCATGAAAGTTGTGGTTATGCCTAGTTTTGGTGGGGATCACAAGTTTCGTTCTTAATTTCAGTTTCAGTTTGTATGGTTTTATGTGATTCTCTATATGTATGCTTATTTGTTTAATGTAAATAAGATTTTTATTGCTCAATTCATGACTGTGTATTCCGTTTGTCAATTGTAATAAAGCATCATCTTCAACCCATTAACAATCGATACTTTTTATATGTTGATTAAATTGAACAGGAATAGCACGGTACACCTTTCACTTTTGAGTTCTTTGAACTTACCTAAATAAGTTACCATGATGAGGTTACTTTTGAGTATAACGGGGAAGAAAGGTTAATTCTTTTTGAGAGGATGCAGATAATTTGTGTTTATTAAAGTCATCTCACCAAAACTTCGAAGGTGAGGGTTGAGGAATTATATTTTATAAGCCCCTGCATGTCAAGCGCCCACTCTTTTCGTGGGCCGAAATCTGGACCTTTTGATGCGGTATTTTTTGTTTTAAATTCGCTTTTTAAATTCGTGCGCGATGAAATTTGAACCTAGGTTGCTCTGATATTATATTAAAATATAATTTCTCAACCCTCACCTTAATTTCAGAGTTTTGATGTATTGAAAGGGATTTTAATATGATACTAGAGCAAAAATCCTATCCCTAACCTCTTCTTCTTCAAAAATTCTAACGCTAGCTTGTTTTTACCTTCACCTCAAAAAAAATTACATGTGAATTGTACCACTGGTATTGTTCATCACGAACAGTGTCATGAACAATACGACGTATTGTTCATCTAAAAAAATTGAAATCACCTAAAGGAGGGTGAATAGGTGATATGCTAATAAATGCGGAAATTAAAACTTAATTAAAATACAACAACACAATAAACAAATCCAACTCAATAATAAAAAATGAAGCCGTGTACCCGGTGACAGGCTCTGAACTTCTCCTCGTGATTCTTCTTACATAAGAGTTAAGGTGCGTAATTATTTTCTTGATGTACTGTGTGTACAAAATAAATAATCTTGCAACATTAAAAGATAAGCAAATATAATAATGTAAGAATAATAAAAAGTAGAGTTGGAGAGATCAAACGAGATAGTCAATTGCATACAAAAGGAGTTGTTATTGAGGTTCAAACCATTTGCTCTGCGTCCCCACCTTCACCACAATGAAGGATTTCACTATAATCAACCATAATCACAATCACAAGACAATCTCGCAAGATCCGACGCCGCAACTCTACTAACTGCCCTCTTTTCAAGAGGAACTCACAAAGAATAAAGATTACAATGGTGATCCACACAAGATCACAAAAACTCTCTTTTACACTAATCCTATAACATAGAGTAGGAATTGGTAGCTCAAGAAAAGCGCGAGAGAAACAGAGAAAGTAAGAATGAAAAACTCAGAAAAATTTTGAACACTCTTTCGAAACTTTGTGTTTTTCTTCTCTTGTATTTCCTTGATATACTTAATTTTCTTGATTAAAAGCACCCTCTAATCACTCTTATATATAGGAGTAGGATACAGACCAAAACTCAGTAAGTCCAGTATTAAAAATGTTGTTAAAATCATGAAAACCAGTACAAATGAATCTGGACAGGTTTACAAAAAATTATAGCCTTTGGGAGATAAATTAGGCAAGTTGACTGCCTCATTGTCGGCAGCAAGCATAGGTCTGTCGACAGACACGTCTCAACAGTCATATTTTTCAAAAACAAAATAAGCACTATCAACAGGCTAAGATAGACTCAGTCTCTGTTGACCCACCTGTCAACAACTATAATAGTTTGTTTTCAGCTAAGATACTCTCAGCCTTGTGCACCATATATCAGCAGTCGACAGGCCTTGACCTCTGTCGACTGTCTTGGTACTCAGATAAAAATATATTTTTATTTTATAAAAATACTTTGTGAAATCATAAAATATAATATATTAAATATTTTTAAGGTAAAAACAAAAATGTTTAGAAATCTAAATATATTTTAAATTATATAACATAAACAATATTAAAACATGATTTTTCAGAAAAATCATAAACTAAAAATTGTGAACTTGTTTTTAAAAAACTTTTTGTTTATGAGTGTGTGCTTGAACAATCAATTCTCTAATCTAAACGTTAAAACTACTAAATTAAACATCTTACAAACTCTAAAAACCAGTCTTCATTTTGATCTTCATCTTCAATTTTGACTTTGATCCAAAGTCTAGATTCCTTGAGCTTAACTCCTCCTTGAGTGCTAGATGGATATTTTGGACTTGAGCTCTTGAATCAATACTTGTTACCTTCAAAACTTGACTTTGAGTATTTTGTTGAAGCTAAACACTAAAACTAAGATCTTGATTAAAATCTGAAACTTAAACATGTAAGATCATTAGTACTATAAATACATGAGATAATCATCATTAAAACTAGAGTGATGAGCCTTTGAGCCAACAATCTCCCCTTTTTATGATGACAAAACTCTTAGAGTTATATATGCATGGATTAGAGAAGAGTTCTCCCTTAAATCATGCATATACATAATCATATAAAGATATTCAATAAAGCTCTAAAACATCAAACAAAGCATTTATAAACAAGTAAAAATATATGCATAAAATATAAAATATGCACATAAAACTCTAAATTTCTATCCCCTTCTTGTCATTTCATCAAGAAAGGGGTAAAGAAAAGAAATTTTGAAAACCAATTGAAAGAAAAATTTTGTCCATTGAATAATTATTTTGAAAAAAAATCTAGATATCAATTGAAATAAAAACAATTCAAAAAACATATATGAATTTAAGTAATTGATACCAATTTAAACTTAATTTAATTAATAAACAAATTTCAAAAAAAGATAGCAATTTATCAAAATAAGATAGATACCAATTGCAATGATTGGTACCAATTGAAACTTAGAACATATTTGCTAAACGAAAAAAGTTTTGTCAAAGAGAAAGACTTAAAGAGTTTTCTCTTCCTTTTTGAAATACAAACATAACTATTGCATAAGCTTAAAAAAATGATACCAAATGAAATAAATTTAAGTTTAGCAAGAGAATAATTTTGCTAAAGAACATGCACAAAAATATGCATGAATAATTTTAAAACAAGCACAATCAATCAATCATAAATATGTATGAAATCAATTGTATTTTTAGACTATACACTTATAGATAAAATAAGAATGAGTATATAAAAAAAAATATCATGTAAATTATGTGTATAACTAATTGTTACATCAACCTAATATGCATATATAAAAGGAATAATAGAATAAATCATATAATGCATGATCGCCAACCAACCGGCCACTAAAGGTAGGTATTTTCAAAAATAAATACCATTGAAAATAGTTGAAAATAATTTGAAAATATTTATCAATTGAAACTATACCAAAACAAATAATCACGAAACTTAGAGTTATTAAAAAACATGTATATATATCTCATGAAAAAATGAATACTTCTCATAGATTGACACTCAAAAATCTATAAAGCATATATATATTCACACACATACACACACACACATGAAAGAAAGAAAGGCTCAAAGTCCGTTTGAAAACTCATAAGAAAACAATAAGAAAATGAGAAAACAATAAGAAAGTGTGCAAGAATTATGTAAATATCATATTCATGAAAAAATAAAAATAATAGAATATCAAAATTCACATAAAATTCTTTTTAGAATTTAAAACGAAATTAGATTTGTAATAATTCACAATTATTTATTCTTTTGAAAATAGGAAATTATTTTCAAAAATAAATCCTTTTGAAAATTGTTGATTTTAAAAAACATTTAAAACCAACTAAAACTCATCATTAATAAAAAATTAAGTAAATCAAGAAAATACTTTTTTAGTTACTTGAAATTGATAAAACTTATAAACATCTTGATTAGGGGGATTATTAAGCTAAATAGTAAATATGTAACTACTAATAAGATTAGCATGTAAATCTGATTGAAAACATGAAAATAATTTTCAAAAGCACATGCACAGCTATCAACCAATCAACTCATCTTTAAGTACAAAACAACATATGATAGAGTCTAGGTTACTAATTAGCATATGAGAATTTAAGCAAATAAAATAAAAAAATTCTTAAAATAGAGGATGAGATGATTATCAATACCGATGTAACCAACTTTATTTCTCCAAATCAAAGATGGTCTTCCCACCTTAACTCCTTCATGCTGATGCATCCATTGAATAGTCTATCAAGCTCTGATTGCATCTACCATGAAGGCACCAATTCCTTCTACGTCTTGGAGGAGGACACACCTACATCAAATAAAATCGCTGTGCCATTTGGTATCCATTTCTTGGTTTCTTGGGGGTTACTATTACTACGAATCTAAACATTGGCATTTAAAATATTTAATCTATCAAAGCAAAACTTAGCAAGATGGCCTTTGCGGACAAATGTGAATAAGTATGCACATGAGCATGCTTATGAGCATGATGTGTATGTGCATGCTGTGGAGTATGTGTTGATAGTGTGGAACATGTTTCTTGCGAAATTTAAATTTCAATCTATCATGATCAAAAACACATTGGCTCAAGGTTGAGCTCAAAACATCAATACTTTTTTTCAAATAACATCTCATTTTTATCAAAAGAAGAAGAAACAATATTAGCATGAGAAGTGTGGGGATCAAAATTCTTTTTCACTTTAGCAAAAAAATAGATAAATTCTCTTTTTCTTTTAAAACAAAATTCAATTGATTTTTCAAAGATTCTTTTTCTTTTGAAAACAAATCAATTTCATTTTTCAAAGTCTTATTTTCTTTTGAAACAAGATCAAGTTGAATTTTTAAAAAATCTTTTTCTTTTGAAATCGAATCAACTTGGTTTTTCAAATAATCATTTTCTTTAAAAATAGTATTTAATTTTGAAGACATGGAAACATTCTTTCTTCAATCTCTTATTTTTCATTTTCAATAAATCATATTTTTCAAGTAGTTCTTGGCAAAACATGATAAGATCATCATATGATATATTTTCACTTTTTTCAAAAGTAGATTTCGAGTTACCTCAAGAGAATCATCCCCTTGGACTATGAAGAACACGTCGAAAGTATCACTTTCTTCTTCCGACTCTCTTTGTTATTTGAAGTTTGTTCGCTAAGAGAGATCAATGTATTCCAAAGTATAAAAGCCGAATCAAATTAGTGAGAGATAACCATCATTTAGGGTTAGCTTTAAAGCATGGCCTCAAGATATTTGCCAATCAATCGATTTAATTCTTTAATAGTGGTAAGATAAACATCCCTTCCGAGGGATTGAAGATATAAACTCATTTTAATCTTCCAAGCGTGAAAGTTAAGAATATCCAACATAGGTGGATCAAGAAAATTCATAAGTGTGTGTAAACAAGAATGTGATTACACTCCTCGGTAGTTAAACTGAATATCAGAGCACTAGCTCTAATACCAATTGAAATCACCTATAATGGGTGAATAAGTGATATGCTAATTAATGCGAAAATTAAAACTTAAATAAAAATACAACAACACGATGAGCAAATCCAACTCAACAATCAAGAATGAAGCAGTATACTTGGTGACAGGCTCTGAACTTCTCGTGATTCCTCTTAAATAAGAGTTGAGGTGCGTAATTACTTTCTTGATGTATTGTGAGAACAAAACAAATAATCTTACAACAATAAAGATAAACGAATATAATAATCCAAGAACAATAAAGAGTAGAGTTGGAGAGATCAAATGAGATAGCCAATCACAAATACAAGTTGTTATCGAGATTCTAGCCACTTGCTCTACATTTTCGCCTTCACTGCAATGAAGAATTTTACTATAATCAACTTTGATTATAATCACAACACGATCCTGCAAGATACGGAGCCGCAACTCTATCAACTACCCTCTTTCCAAGAGGAACTCATAAAAAATAAATATTACAACGATGGTCCACACAAGATCACAACTCTCTTCTACACTAAAGGGTCTGTTTGGTTGTCGTAACTGGCCGTAATTCGTAGTTGTAATTGGTAAAGTCTTTTACAATTGTAAATGAGTTACATGTATGTAAATTTTACGGTGTTTGGTTGGTAATATAAAATTGTAAAGTGGGAAAGTGTATTGTACTTTACGGTGTTTGGTTGTCGTTATGTATAAGTCGTAAGTGAAAAAGTTGACCACAAAATTAACTATTTGGTGATTTTAAAAGTTTAATACTGCAAATAAAAATTAAAAAAGTTAAATATTAAAATTTTTTAATATTAATATAAAAAAATATTACTAATTTGTATGACCACAAAATTAACTGTAACTGGGCTGTAAGTGAGTGGTAACTGGGTTGCAAGTGAGTGTTAGTTGAGTTACGTAAGTCTTTTACGAATTACGGTCCAAACAAACGCCGTAGTTGTAACTGGGTAGTAAGTTATTTACGAATTACGGAGTTTTACGCAAAACAAACGGCCCCTTATCCTATAGCGTAGAGTAGGAATTGGTAGCTTAAGAAAAGTGTGAGAGAAACAGAGAAAGTGAGAATAAAAAGATAAGAAAAATTTTGAACACTCTTTTCAAACTTTGTATTTTTCTTCTCTTGTAATTTCCATGGAAAACCCAGTACGAATGAATCTGAACAGGTTTACAAAAATATTATAGCCGTTGAGAGACAAATTAGGCAAGTTGACTGCCTCACTGTCGACAGCAGGCACATGCCTGTCGACATACATGTCTCAACGGTCATATTTTTCAAAACTAAAACAAGCACTGTCGACAGCAGAGGTAGCCTGTCGACAAACTGAGAAAAACTCAGTCTCTATTCACTCATCAGTCGACAGCTATAAGAGGCTGTCGTTGCTGAGTTACTCTCAGTCTTGTGCACCATGTATCAACAGTCGACAGGTCTTGACCTCTGTCGACTGTGCTGGTACTTGGAAGAAATATTTTTTGATTTTATAAAAAATACTTTGTAAAACATAAACATAATATATTAAATATATTTAGGGTAAAAACATATATTTTTAGAAATCTAAACATATTTTAAACTATATAATATAAAAAATATTAAAACATGATTTTTCATAAAAATCATAAAGTAAAAATCATGAAATTATTTTTGAAAAACTTTTTTGGGTTTGTGTGTGCCTTGAACAATTAATTCTCTAATCTAAACTTTAACAAAACTATTAAACGAAACATCTTACAAAATCTATAAACAAGTCTTTGTTTTGGTCTTCATCTTCAATTTTGACTTCGATCTAAACTCTTACTCCTTGAACTTGACTTCTCCTTAAGTGCAGGTGTATCCTTTGAGATTGAGCTCTTGAATCAACACTTATTAACTTCAAAACATGACTTTGAATATTTTTTAAAGCTAAGCACTAGAACCAAGATCTTAATTAAAATCTGAAACTTAAACATGCAAGATCATTAGTACTATAACTATATTAGTTAATTATCACCAATACTAGAGTGATGGGCCTTTGGGCCAACAAAAATCTTATACGAAAGCGTCTCTCCATCATCTCCTTGCCAACTTATCTTCAGCCCACCACGATCATCAAAATCCTAGCCGATATCAACTTTTACACCATCTAAAGTCCTCTGTTACTAATTCCGACTAAGTTTTTGGTTCTCGATTGCCTCTGCAGTACTCATCAACACTCCTTGTTACTTCATACCGCCTTAATATTGTCTCTAGTTGTCTCCAATCATCTCCACAGCAACAATTGTAGCGTCTATGTTCCCTATCATTTACTGTCGAGGCTTCTGCTGCTTCATATCATCTTTACAAAGTCAATTGTAACGATCTACTACACTATGACACCATTTACACTGATTTCTATTGCCAAACTAAAGAGAAAGAATTATTTTTCTGCAGCAAAGTTTGTGCATGTATTTCTTGGTATTTAATGTACTGAGCTAGAGAAATCTCTCAAAATCTCATCTTCTATTAAGCAGTGAGTTTGATGATCTCTCAAAATCTCATCACTGCTGAATTTATGGATCTCTCAAAACCTCATCTTCTACTATTACTGGGTTTGAGGATATCTCAAAACTTCCTTTTCCACTGGCTGAGTTTGAGGATCTCTCAAAACTTCTTTTCTTCTGGCTGAGTTATAGAATCTTCAAAATCTCTCTTGGTTTGAGGATCTTCAAAACTTCCACTTTTATTAAGTTTAAGAAACTCCAAAAATCCTAATTATATCCAAGGATCATGCGGTCTTCATGTTTTGATTGCAACTTCAATATCGACATCAATAGTTCAGCAATGGGAATTAGTATTCTCCAGCTGGAATCAAAAGTGAGCATCGAATCAACAATGCGAAAACTTTATTTAGAATATGTTTTGCTAGTATTTGTAACAAGCTGGGCTTGATTGACATTTATGCGCCAGCATGAAAAGGTGTTAAAATCTTTGATTATTATAGTTACCTATTAGGAGTCATATTGTAGTTACTATATTAAGAGTCATGTTTCTACATGCTATTAGGAGTCCTACTCGTATTATGAAAAGTAATTGTAATAGGATTAGAGATTTACTTATCAAATAATTGTGATGCCTATATATTTGGGGCATTGCCCGCATCAATAATAATACAAAATCTGTTCTAAAATTCTGACAGTATATTTATAGGAGAGTTAAATGAAAAACTTTTAGTTTACAGTAAAAGAGATAAACTAGTTTCAGACTTTCAGATTTGCTAAAAAACCAATTAAACTTGAAACTGAATTGCTATTGCAATTTAAGGTACATGGGTTTGGGTTTTCAGCCAAAAGGCCACTTAAATATCAGTGGCAACAATAAAACCATCTTATAGACCAGCTGCCAGCGTACTAGCTGGTCATCTCTCTCCCCCGGCCCTTTTCTTTTTGTTTGCAGCTCATGTTGTCGCTCTCTCTTCCCTTTTTTCTTTCAGTTGCAGGGGATTTATACAATTTCATCTTTTTCCTTTCAGTTTTCTTAAAGTTGGTCTGGACCTTGTCGATTTCATTTTTCACTTGATATTTGATAATGTGAGATCAAGGTTTTTATGGTCTAAAGATTTTTTTCAGGTTTATAGACAGACACAATTCAGAACCCAAATGAAACTGAACGATTATTGCTGAAATTTGAACAAAACTGAACGAGAAACTATCTCAAAACCAATTTTTCTTTATGCCGTTTCAGATTGTCCTTCTCTGTAACCGAACCAAACGGCCAAAATCAATACATTTCCGCTGACACCTTAGACCTTGATTACATGTATTCTAAATATTTAATCTACATATATTCTTATGACTTTGCAAAAGGAATAGATCTTGGTTCTTAAATTTTCAACGGAGTCACCGGTGTATTTCACTTCTTATACCAAAACATATCTAAACTAATTAAACTTTTATGCAAGTCAAGATTTTGATCACATCTTTTCACTATAGTCTTCGATACACACAATGCGGTAAATATCTCAAACATGTAATGGGACCAAAGAAACATAAGAGAAATGTACAAAATTAAAAATGTAATATGTAATTGAGAACATATTTAGAAAGTATCCGGGTGCCAAGAAGTATTGGTGTCCAACACGGGTACGACTTCATAGTAGAAGTGCAGTGAAAAGTGTCAGAAGTAAACTATTAATGTGTTCATCTATTTTCCCAGTGGACTTACGCAACAGTGATAGATGACTACACCAATACAGGGAAGTGACAAGATCATAGTTGGAGTTGCTAGGACTAGGGAGTTGAATAAAAAGAACCTTGATTGAGGTGAGTAAAAAGGGATTTATGCTAGTGGCTAGTCTAATGGAGTTGGTCATTGAAAAGGCATAAAGGGAAACAGAGAGATTTCTGAAGCTAACCCAAAAAAAAAATTGAGTTTATTGGAGTTGGCAATTTTGCTTGCTGTTGACTCCAATTTTTATGGTGGAAGGCTTAAATGGTGATGATGTGACTTGTTGAAAACATTACACCAAAATTATTTTCTATGCTTACAATATGTATTCACTAAATATGCCAATTCTGATTTATTGTGTGTAATGAGCAAATCTAAACCAAGAACAAATAAAATAGAATCTCAAATGTGTCAAGGCAAAAACATAACCATACCTACAGAAGATAATATGCAGATCAATAAGGAAAACTTAATCATCATGTTTATGCTCCTCCTATATTGGAAAAAGTATTACTCACGTAAAACTGCTTACTTTAGCTGTGCTTTTAGTCCAAGAATCCCATCAGTTTTTGCAGGAGAAGCTAAAAATTGGCCTTGTTGATCATATGCACCCGTGTTTAAAAGGTGAATAAAATCAAAACCCAATTTGACAATAGCAGTATGCTGCAGAGTTCTAAAGTTTGTTGATCATACCCAAAAACAAAATTCAATTTTGCTGTGTCACTTTTGCTTCACAAGTGCATATCGTCCTTGCAAGTATGCCCATAGAGGAGCAATGATCAGCATACTCTATTTCATATTCGCATTGCTGGCATGATCACAGTATTTACTATTCAAATTAAATTGCACTTCCATGCACAATGAATCCCTTCATGGAACTACTTCCTTTTCGTTGGCTTGTACAGTGGATGAGGTCCCTAATGAAATGAATTATTTAGAGAAAATACTAATAGTGTTATTTTGAATATATAAATGATGGGGGCCGAACACCAAGAAATCTCAACCTAGAGTTTATCACCCAAGATAGAGTTTGGGAATCACTTCCTTAGACATCTCACCCAAAGCACACTGGCTACAGAAAATACTCAAATGCTAATTTTCATAATCAATCCTTAACTGAAGAAAATAATAATAATCTGGGCCTTATATAGGCCTACATCGCAGAGAGTTTTCCACCACAGGCAATGTGGGAATAAAAGAAAACTAAATAAGTTTAAAACAAAATAACTAATAAAGGAACTCAAATAAGCTAAGTAAAGCATTAGATGTCCCCATCATTCCCTGGGGTTGGAAAAAACTCGACCCTATCGAGTGCAGATCTCAGCTCTTAATCGGGCCATGGTGGTGGTCGCAGAACCAGCATGCAATCATCCAATCTGAATGGTGGAGGTGGGGTGGCTTCTCTGACATGTCCGTTGTAAGTGATAGCAGAGCTGAAAATGACATATGCAGTAGGACGCGCTAAATCCTCTCGATTGAACATCGGACTGATACCAGGATCTCATGAATGATAGGGGACAAACACCAGAAAATCTCAACCTAAGATTTATCACCCAAGATAGAGCTCAGGAATCTCTCCCTTGGGCATCTCACTTGAAACACACTGGCTACACAAAATGCTAAAACAACAATTTTCATAATCAATTATTAACTGAAGAAAACAATAGTAGTCTAGGCCTTATATAGGACTACATCACAGAGAGTTTCCCACCACAGGCAATGTGGAACTAAAAGAAAACTAAACAAGCTTAAAACAAAATAACTAGTAAAGGACTAGATGTCCCCACATTCTCCCGGGGTTGGGGAAAACTTAACCCTGTCGAGTGCAGATTTCGGCTCTCAATCGGGCCATGGTGGTGGTCACAGAACTAGCATATACAGACATCCAATCTAAACCAAGGTGGTGGAGGCGGAGATGGCTTATCTGACGAGTCCGTTGTAGGTGATAGCAGAGCTAAAATAACATATGCAACAGGAGCACTGAATCCTCTCGACTGAACATCGGGCTGATACCAGAATCCCATGGGATACCAACTCATAGGTATTAGAAGCATTCCTCTTCAGAACCCTATAGAAACCTGTATACTGACTGTGTAACGTTCTCACAATCTCAGAGTGAATCATACCCGTCACTTCATTAACAACTGCAAATTCCTGCAAGATATGATGTGGAAATGCAACAAATTTATAGTCATCATTACAAATTTGCTATATGTTTAGAGTTTTCATGATAGATTTAATAGATTTCAGTTTTTTTATTTAAATTAGATTTGAATAGATTTAGTTGAGATTTGGGAGTTATTTGAATTTAGATGTGGTTAGATTTAGTTAGATTTGGTGAGATTTAATGTTAGCAATAATTGCACGTACAATTCACATGTTGTAGGTTATGTATAGCCATGTAGTGGTCTTTGCAAATGGAAATGAAATGATTTTGATAAAAAATGAAGCTATTTGTTTTGGGTATTGATTTTGATCCCTATGGATTAAATCATAGGCGGTGAAGTTAAGATTCAGGTTGCGATCCGCGGTCATATCTTTTCTTCTTCTCTTGTTCTTCCCCAATTCCACCAATATCCCACCACAAACCCTAAATCCATCATCTATTCCACATCAATTTGGTATCAGAGCCGAATTTTCTATTTTCCCTTCCACAAAATCCACTTCAAAATTTTTTTTGATGCTTTGGATGCGTGGGATGCGTGACTGAGCCCGTAGCCACTGTAAAAAGTTCACATTGTACAATAGATTTGACTTTGACAAACCTGTGTTTGGTGCCGATACCGTTCCTGCAACAGAAGATCAACATTTTGACCCTGTTTTCAGCCTGATTTGAGCCCAGTTTGAGCCGTTGAGATTCTTATTTCTAAACTAATTTACTGAATTTACATCATGGGCTTTTATTTTTGTGGCCAATATATCTGTACAAAGGGTGATCCAAAGCTAGTGGAGAATGATATATATGATGTTCTGATTTTTCATGGTTCTTATGACCTTTATGGTTACGAGCCTGGAAAAGCAATCTTGAATCTTTTTTCAGTTATTTCATTCTAATATCTGAGTAGAAGTGCCATTATATCCGAATGAAGTTGGTGAAAAGTCATGATTGTTGAAAATAGAGAGAGGTTAAGGTTAGAAAGATGTTATCTGAATGTTGATCGAGTTTCTGCCTTTCGCGATTTATCTGCTGTAGCAAGGGTTATGCAAGTAAATCCACAGGGAGGAATGCGATAGCAGTATCTCCTTAAACACTAAATAGGTTAATAGTTCTTCTTGAAAAATAAAAACAATTCTATGTTAAGTGTTAGAGGTAGAAAGAAGATGAAGATATGATTTGATTAAAGATTAAGGGTTTTTAAAAGAATTAAAGAATAAGACTTACTAATTATCTACCACCACTAACATACTAACTTATGCTAGAATATTTTTCACTTTGGATCATAGAAGTTATACCTAAGAGTTGCTTTTAATTCAAGCAACATATATAAGATAATAATTAAACCCTATTTGAAATAATCACTAACCAAGATCTAACATTAAACTATTAAAGCCTTCTAAGTATAGAATAAGAAGAATAATAAAAATTCAATATTAAATCATCAAAACTATCTAAGCATAGAATAAAAAAATCATTGAAAAGTATTAGCAAATAATAAATTTAATTAGCTACCTTCATGTGCCTTTAAGAACTTTTACTAATTTTAGGGTTAAGCATACATGATTCAATCGGTTTATGTTAACATTAAAGTAGAAGTAGTGGTGGAGAGATTGGCAAGTCATAAACTAAATTACCTACGCATGATGGTAATTAAACAAAGCATGATAGAGAAGATTGCATGATAAAAGAGAAAGCAAGTAAAAAAAGCAAGTAAATAACAAAAAAAAAGAGATTGAAAAGAAGAATTGAAAAACCTTATTATTGATGTTGTCACCTTCAATTACAAGAGCTTTCTCCTTCTTTACAAATAACTTGAACTAAACTAAACCCTAAAATTACAAAAGAAATTTGGAAAAGACTAAAGAAAAAAAATCCTAAAGTATGATCTCAAGGATTAACTCTGAGATACCCTCTGTTGTTGCCTTTGGTGTGCTATTTATTGGAAAAATAAGAAGTAGACTCCTAATCGAATGCTTGCACCCAACCGCCAATGGAGACATCACTAGAAAGTAGCGAAAACGCAGCAAAAGCCGCATTTTAGCGACAAAACAGGGGTGGGTTGGGTTGCGTTTTAGTGCGTGGCTTCTTCTCGTCCGTCCATTTGGAGATTTATCCTCAGAATCTTTATCAGAACTCTGAATTTGAAGATAAGATCTATTTCTAGATAACTTGAGAAGCAAGTTATCCTCAAATCCGAACTTATTTTGAATTTTCCTCCTTATCTTCTATTTAGATTAACTTTATCTCATCCATCTTCTAAAAATATATCTTCTGATATTGAATTTGAATTGTGGAGATGATGATATATCCTTTCCTTCTCTTGATTTTAAATTGATTTAAATTTGAAATCCAAATTTAGATAGAATTAGGGATAAAATTAAAGCTTCATCTATCCTTATCTTCCATTTAGGTAACTACACACCATAATAAAAAAGAGGGTTAAATAGCAAAGTTAAATCAAGAATAATAAAGGATAAATGTGCAAATGTGATAGTAATAGTGCAAAATTGAGATGCAATCACACCCCACACCTATCTTTTGACCGTCCTCGAGCAAAATAAAAAGAAAAATAATCTAACCTAACTCACTTTTGTTGGAATCACGGTTGCGCTTAGCATGTGAAATAAGCCGTTAAACCTCTAGGTTACCCCTAGAGATCGAGTTTTATCTCCTGAGGGTTTTCAATGAATTACACCCACAATATCCATAAAAGAAAGAAAAATAAAGTGTTAGTATTTTTAAAAACTCATTTTTGAAAGAGAGAACATTTGAAATATTTTCGCAGAAATCAAGTAATCTATAAGTCTTAGGATCATCTAATTATTCATTCTTATACTTAGTCTCTATGCAAGTATTTATTATCAATCTAGGTAAGGATACAAATTGAATTTCTCATCTAGCCTATTATTTAACCCTAAGTCATATGCACCTTTGTGATCTTGAATTTTGACTCGGATTCTTCAACTCTAACTCTTATGCTTTTTTTTGAAAAGAAAATTCGAAGTATTATCACTTCATTACATTTCAAGCACTTCTTTTTTTAAATGTATAGCTCATATAATTTTTTGTGTGTAAATATTAAGACTTCTTGAGACCATAATACCTAAATAATTGATTATTAGATGTGCTAATACATATATTATATTAATATAGATTTTTTCAAACTTACATAATTACCTTTTGCATAATTATCAAGGCTTGCTTAAGCCAAAGCATCTAGCTAATCAATATCTTCGAGGACGAAATTTTCGCACAGGTCTCTTCAGTGCGAAATCATTTCTGAACCGTTGGATCAAATCAAACAGTCCAGATTGATTTTGCACTGAAATGAGATGCTACTGGTGGGGCCCACGATCCCTTCCCCCCTCTCTCCTCTCTCTCTCCCACAAAATCACCCCCTCTGCCGCTCGTCTCTCTCCTCCCTTCTCTCTCTCTCTCTCTCATGAATCGTCTCTTACGCTCTCTCGGGACCAGCAGCCGCATCGACGAGATCCTCAAGTTCTTCGACGTCATCCACGGCCTGGAGAAGCCTTCGATCTCAATCTCAATCTTGAGTACATTTGCTTCTTAGAGAAGGGAAGAGAGGAGGGGGTATTTCTTGGAATTTTTTTTTTTTTAACTTTCTGTTGATTTTCGGTATGAAAGGGCTTTCTCAGAGGCTTGCATGTCAATAGGCTCTGATCTCATTCAAGACTCCCTAGGCCCTGCTCATTATCATGTACAAATTTGAAAATCTTTTAATCTAATTTTAGAGTAGGATTTTTCATTTGTTTTTGTTTTTTGAGTTTATTTTTCTACACAAAATCATTCAGGATTATGATTCATAGTAATTTGAGTTTTGCTGAGTTTCTTCTCTTTTTTATGGATCAGCTGAAATTTGTGTAATTTCAAGCAATCATAAGAAAAAGAAAGCATTTTTGCGAAAAATGTAGTGGTAGTGCTTAACTAATTTGTGCAATTCATTATTTTTTTTGGGTTATTTCTCAGCATTTTGATAGAACAACAATGCTCGTTTCGTGAAGCATGTGGATGGTTGAAAGGTGGTTGGCCAATATTTTCTCATTAGATTTTTTTTTCACTTGTTTCATTTGCTTGAAAATTTTAGTTAATTCATGCTAATTCTCAAAGTTTTTCGCTATTCTTTGTTTCTCAGAAATGGTGTATGCTGACACTAAACAAAAGTCTCATCATGTTTTTAGTAAAGTTCTCATGGCTGCTGTCCTCACAAAGTCAATCTCGCCGCAGCCCCGGACCTTTCCACCCCAGCGGCCAACCAGCCCCTCGATCTCGATACAAGGTGCTTCTCACATTCAAGAAGAAGAAGAAGAAACTATTTAGGCTCATGTACAATTAGGATTATGTTTTGTCATGTGTTTTGTTCATGTGTTGCTGCACAGAGTTTGTTGAGTTGTAACTTGAATCTTATTTGATAGTAAATTTTGAAATGAACAGTCAACCGCCCCAGTCCCCAACCGGCAACGGCAGACTGCTCGTGAACTGTAATTCCTTCCATAGATTGAGGATGTAGACAACTCTCTTTTTTCTGCTTCGAAGATGTAAACAATGTCAAACCTCGCCTTAAATCTCGTGTTTTTTGCTTTCTATTGCCGTACTTGTGTCTGTGATCTTTCTTTGTGATTGTTCCTGGTATTGAGGCACAATAATTTCTTCACCAAGAAACTGAACCATGAACCTTAAATGGGATGCATTAGTGGAGAATACATTTTACCCTCAACCATTTCTCTTAAAATCATCACCAAATGTCGTACAAAGAATCCATTCAATTTTCATAACTACTACAGAAAAAAATTACAATAAAACTGAAAGAAAACATTAAAATCCTATCCTCTGATTCTGCTCTCTAATGGAAAAAAATATGAACATTCGCTCTCACTTTCAAGCGAGTCCTCCCCTTGGCATTTCATCAAACACTTCCAAGCAAGTCCTCCTCAAAGTTCACTCTTTCTTCTCGTGTGGCAATGATGATGCAGCCTCTTCTGGATCTGCATTTTATAATGTGCATATTAGAAGTCAATTAACACTTCCACAAAATTATGAGCTAAACCATCAAAGTATACAAATATATTAAAAAGAATTTAAAAATTAAAGATATAAGATTACCTGATAACAATCGTTCATAATCCCAGAAACAGGTATTGATTCCAGCAACAAACAGCATAGTTTATATGACCTTGGCCTTCTCTTCATGCAAATTTTCCATCAAAAGAAGAACTTTGAGAATTAACATGAATTAACTAAATTTTCCAAGCAAGCATAACAAGTGAAAAAAAAAATCTAATGAGAAAATATTGGTCAACAACATTTCAACCATCCACATGCTACACCAAACGAGCATAGTTCTATCAAAATGCTGAGAAATAACCCAAAAAAAAAATTGAATTGCACAAATTAGTTAAGCACTACCACTACATTTTTGGCAAAAATGCTTTCTTTTACTTTGAAATTACACAAATTTCAGCTGATCCATCCAAAAGAGAAGAAACCCAGTAAAACCCAAATTACTATGAATCATAATCCTAAATGATTTTGTGTGGAAAAAATAGACTCAAAAAACAAAAACAAATGAAAAATCCTACTCTAAAATTAGATTAAAAGATTTTCAAAATTGTACATGATAATGAGCAGCGACTGGGGAGTCTTGAATGAGATCAGGGTCTGTTGATAGGCAGCATCTGAGAAAGACCTTTCATATCGAAAATCAACAGAAAGTTAAAAAAAATAAAAAAAATCCAAAATCCAAGAAATACCCCCTCCTCTCTTCCTTTCTCTATGAAGCAAAAGTCACTGGAGATCGAGAACGAGACGAGGGCTTCTCCAGGCTGTGGATGGTATCGAAGAACTTGAAGATCTCATCGACGCGGCTGCTGGTCCCGAGAGAACGTGAGAGACGATTCATGAGAGAGAGAGGGGGGCAGAGACGAGCGACAGAGGGGGTGATTTTGTGAGAGAGAAGGGGGGGAGAGAGAGCGGAAGGGATCGTGGGCCCCACCAGTCGCTTCTTATTTCAGTGCAAAATCAATCTGAACTGTTTGATTTGATCCAATGGTTTAGAAATGATTTCGTACTGAAGAGACCTGTGCGAAAATTTCGTCCTCGAAGATCACTCAATATATATATATATATATATATATATATATATATATATATATATATATATATATATATATATATATATATATATATATATATATATATATATATAGAGAGAGAGAGAGAGAGAGAGAGAGAGAGAAATGTATATCAGCCCGCGGGCTGAGAGTACTATCTCAGCCTGCGGTGACGTGGCTCAATTTGTCACCTCACTGACTTGCGGCCCGCTTTTAGGTAGAAGTTAAATTACCAAATACCCCTTATGATAACTTTTCCTTATTGTTTATTATTATTTTTCCCCCCTTTTATTTTTGCCGCTCTTTATAGGATATAAATTACTTTTCGCCCTATTTCTTTACCTCTTTTTTGAAAGATCTAGTTTCTCCTTTTCAGCCTGCGATAAAATTTTTTTTGAAAATATAAAATCTTTTCAGATCAATTTTTTCAGCCTGCGATAAAATTCTACTTTATACTTTAATTTTTTTGTATATAATGTAGTCAGAGTCTTTGGTCGCATTGTACATTTAAACTGCGACCTTAGTCAAAGTCTTTGGTCGCAGTGTACATGGTTAAATGCGACCAAGGTCGCAGTGTTGTTATTGATAAAGATGGCCAGCAACTGCAATCTAGGGTTGCATTACATGGACTGCGACTTTGGTCGCGGTACGTTAAGTAATTAATTTTTTTGTATATAATGTAGTCAGAGTCTTTGGTCGCATTGTACATTTAAACTGCGACCTTAGTCAAAGTCTTTGGTTGCAGTGTACACGGTTAAATGCGACCAAGGTCGCAGTGTTGTTATTGATAAAGATGGCCAGCAACTGCAATCTAGGGTTGCATTACATGGACTGCGACTTTGGTCGCAGTACGTTAAGTAAGTGTTGTTTTATTAAGTGTTGTTTTTGGATTAAGTCATTTTTTGAATCTAAATGAAAAATGAAAAGTTGTCTGATGCGACTTGGAGTCAGTCCGTGAGACGCAACTTGTCATAAAGATTTTATGAGATCTTTTAACGTCAAGTCTATGTTGACGAACCCCGCACCATTCGTTGTTTCCCGAAGCGGTTGTCTACGCGTCGGCTCTTCATTGGGTTTAATGTCTTTTAATGCCAAACCTGCGCTGGCGGTTGGAGACCATTAATGCCGACGATTCTGATTAATGAACCATTAATTATGGTTATTATGGGCTGCCTATAAATAGGGCTCACCCTCTCCCTTTAGCAGCCCATAATTAGACTGTTTTCTTTCGAGAGCAATTACTCTGAGAATTTCCGCCTTCTTCAGAGTCTCTAACAGGGGCCTGCCTCCATGGATGAAGATGACCCTATGGACGAACTTGATCGATGTTCGTCCACAAGGGAAGAAGTCATAGACCTCATCGTCCACAAGGGAAGAAGTCATGGTCCTCGTCGTTCGCAAGGGAAGAAGTCATGATCCCTGACGAGGACTTAAGCCTCACCGAGATCTGCTCTGACTTGATGCACCAGTCAAGCTTGCTGATAACGGATGGTCAGAGTGGGTATGGCGGCGGGGGATGTGGTGGATATAGTGGTGGGTAGCATACCTTGTGAGGTCTCACTCTCCCTCTCTTACCCCAGAAGTGACATCGAGGAAACTCCATGCTCACTGGATAACCTTCTGGTGAAGAGATGTTCATCAACGAAAGATCGTATCCCGGCACTTTAGAGGGTCAGTTGGAATCGGAGGATTCTGCTGCCATCAGACCTCAAGAAGAAGATTGCTCTTAGTCAACAAGGGCTCTTCTTGGCTCTTTTGATGTTTAGTCTTCTTGGCTACTTTGATGTTTAGTCTTCTTTGTAACACTCAATCTTATTGTATAACAGAGCGTTTTGTATCATTTTCACATGCCTGGAGATAAATGTCTGGACATAAATAAAAGACCTCAATAACACCACTGCTCTTAGTCAACAGGGGATTTTTTTGATGTTTAGTCTTCTTTGTACTGCTATATTGTAACACTCAATCTTATTGTATAAGAGATCGTTTTGTATCATTTGCACATGCCTGGAGATAAATGCCTGGACATAAATAAAAAGCATATTTGTTTTTTTTAATAAACTACGAACTTGGTCGCAGCCATGCATTGCAAACAAAACAACTATGACCATAGATGACACTGCGACCAAGGTCGCATAAGATACATTGCAAACAGTAACTACTGCGACCAGGGTCGACACTGTGACCAAAGACTGTGACTAAGCAACTGCTACGGTGACGTGTCACCTCGTCGCAGTGTTGTTGTTGATTAAGACTAAAGACCAGCAATAGCGACCAAGATTGCAGATTATTTTTTTAAGACTGCGGCCATCAACTGCGACCAATGTCGCAGTGTTGTTGTTGATTATTTATAAAGACCACCAACTGCGACCAAGGTCGCAGTGATGTTGTTAATTAAGAGTAAAGACCAGCAACTGCGACCAAGGTAGCAGTGTTGTTGTTGATTAAGACTAAAGTCCAGCAACTGCGACCAAGGTCGCAGTGTATTTATTAAGTCTGCGTCCAGCAACTGCAACCAATGTCGTAACCTTTCATTTTAAAAATTTATAAGGGTGAAGTAATATAATTATTAACTGCGTCCATGGTCGCAGTATATTCGTTTAGCGTAAAATATTTAAAATGAAGGTTTGTAACAATTGTACAGCATTTTCAACTAAGACATAGTAGTAAAAAATGTAATTCACACAATTAACTTTAGAAAACAGATTTATATATATTTAAAAAAAACAAAATACAATTTTTTTAAACTTCTAATCCTCGTCATCACCATCGTAATGAGAAAGAAGTTTGCGACTTTGGTCGCAGTACTGAAGGAGGTCGCATTGCTATACGATAGCATGTTTCCTCCGGTATTCTTTATTCTGTATTAAGTATGCGACCATGGAATATTTTTTTACTTTTCAATACTAGAAGTCGCCGTCGTCATATAAAAGGGGTATTTTTGTCAATTTGTTTCACGATTGTTTAGGCGGGATTTTTTGATTTTTTTGGCGCCCACACTCTGCGACCGATGTGTGGCATATATTCAGCCACGTCCCGCAGGCTGAGAAACTCTCTCAGCCTGCAGGCTGAGGTACAGTAAGCCCATATATATATATATCTATCTATCTAAGGTATAAGAGTCTTTATTTTGAATCCTAAGCGTGTAAGTGTATAAAGTATGCATATTTCATCAAGGTAAAAATCAAGACTAAATTACTTTTTCAATTTTTCTCTTAAACCTAAAAATCCAACAAATAATTTTATTTTGGTTGAGTATGAAGAAATTCTAATTAAGATTTTTCTATTTCTTAAAATTAACTTAATTACTTATTAAAATAAGCCAAAATATTGTTTGCTTTTTAAAAAGTTTTTAAAAGAAAAAAATTTTAAAAAATTGTTAGTAAAAATCTATGTTAGTATGTTAGTAAACCCTCTCTCACACCTATCTCATTTATTGTGCTCAATGTATGAATGAAATGCAAGAATGTATAAAAAAAGAAGAAAAGAAAGGCAAAATGTTACCTCAAAGTGATAGTTTTAGTGGTAGTAGGATTGGCCAAGCGTTGCTTCCCAATCTAAATCTTGTGGATTATCAAGAAATCCACCTTTGATGACTACTTCCTTATTTACATTTTTAAAATACCCCGATTAAATAGGATCATGCATGATAGTAACATTAAAACTATCCCGGTTATATAACTAATCTTGAAAAATCATCTCGGAATCATAATAGTCACACCTTGGTCCAACAATAGAATGTGAGATGAAGTGACTGATTTGGGCTCAAGAATGATAGGTTCTTAGGTTTGAGAGTTAGTTTTGATTTAATAGTTGGTTCCAAATCAAAGAATTTAAGTCCACATTCATGATCCATCAATGGAATGTGGCTATCCACAATAAGTGATTCAATTTCATGATCTATGGGTACGGGAATTAATATTGACTCGAGAATTGGGTCAAAATTGGGTAAGAACACCGGAGTCAATATAGATTCAAAGTTTGAAACTAAATCACAAAGTTGAAGATTGGGTTCACATTCACAATCAAGTTCAATCTCATTGAAGTCAAAACTTGCCAATTTATTCAAGGTTTGGGATTGATCAAGTTCAAATTGATGTGTTGAAATTGAATCTTGGTCAGAGTCTTCAAAACACCATGATTCTTGGTTCCTATCAACTTGGTTAGAAATGTCAAGGATGTTTGAAAATTTAAGAATTTGCTCTTTCATTGTGTTTTCCAAACGACCCATTTGTGCTTCTAACCTATCTAGGGGATCACTTTGGGACTAAATCATGGACTCCATACTCTTGTCCAAGTCGGTAGGTTCTACTTGTTTGGTGGGACTTTACAAATTGAGTATGGATTTTGAAGTTTGAAATTTTGATGGGATCATGAGTCTTCCAGCTTTTTAAGTCATCGCTCGATTTCTTCTAGCGTCTTATCAAAGTCAAATTTTTCTTTTATAGAGCGATCTTGATAATGATTATATGAAACTGAATGTTGGTAAGGTGGTTGACAATATAGCTCGGGGGAGTTGTATCCCCATTGACTCGGTGAAAAGTAGAGATGATTATTCTGACTTTGTCCATAATATTGGAATTGGGACATGTGTTGAGTCGGATAACACCAACCCGACATAATTGGTTGGTTAAAATTTTGTTGGTTAAAGTTATGCCATGCCGAGTTGGTGTAATTCAAGTTAAAAGAGGTCAAGGTGAAATATGGATTTACATTAACATGAAAAAAATTATAATATAATCCATATCACACAAAAAGCAAATCAAAACAAAGAAAAGATAAAAATATCTAATCTATATAAGTGCTGACTTAGATCTAGACCACTCATGACTGTAGATTATAAGCAGGAGGTATATTGTAGAATTTAACCACGAGTTAATCGGCCAGGTGATGGCAAGATCAGTGAGAGGTATCCATGCGAGAGCAACATGCCTAATTATGCCAAACCACCAATTTTTGAGGTTTCACTTCTCAATCCCCTACCTTATTCACCGATTTGGTAAGAGTTAAATTCTAGAAACTTCTTCCTTAGGAGAATCTCCTATTGAGTCCGAGATGTCCCTAGCGTCAACGTCTACTCAGATTTTAATTAGGATTAGGTTAGTGAGTGAGGAGATGTGGTTTCTGGGCTAAGGGAGGGTTATGACTTTCCCACCTTCTCTAATTTATAGATTTGCCTTTAAGTCATTTTAGTGCAACGTGTGCAAGTAAATAGATAAGTAATTACTCAAAGCAATTGTAAATCACCCAAAAGTATTTCCTAATCTAGATGTAATGCAAACATACCTTATTTCCAACACTCTTTAGCAGTAATTTAAAATGAAACAGAATTAAACAAATGTCCTAGGATGCTACGTCTAACCGTGTTTTAAACTTCAACCAATTGATTACTGTTGTATTGTTAGTGTGCAGAATAGTCAAACAGATAAACCAAAAATTACAGAAGATAGAATTTGTAATATGAAGCAGCCCTGCTAAAGATTGTCAAATTGCCCACCACAGGGCCGCGTTTGAGCGGCAATAGCCTCGTTTGCGCGGCTTGTTTGGTGAGTCAGGGGCTTTGCTTTGAAGGCAGAGTCTAAGAGCCAATTTTATTTGCCTTGCTGCAATCAGTTTTCTATTCTCCACTCCTGCACACTAAAAATAGAGAAAAAAAATTAACCAATAAGTGAATAAAAGAAATAACGTTCCCTCCCCGACAATGGTGCCAAAATTTGATTGCCGAAAAGAGAGAGAGAGAGAGAGAGAGGTTAAGGTTAGAAAGATGTTATCTAAATGTTGATTGAGTCTCTGCCTTTCGTAATTTATCTGCGGTAGCAAGGGTTATGCGAGTCGAATCCACAGTGAGGAATGCGATAGAAGCTTTTCGGTATCTCCTTAAACACTAAATAGGTTAATAGTTCTTCTTGAAAATAAAAATAATTCTATGTTAAGTGTTAGAGGTAGAAAGAAGATGAAGATATGATTTGATTAAAGATTAGGGTTTTTAAAAATAATTAAAAAACATGGCTTACTAATTATCTACCACTACTTACTAACTTATGCTAAAATATTCTTCACTTTGAAACATAGAAGTTATACTTAAGAGTTACTTCTAATTCAAGCAAGATACATAGGATAATAATTAAACCCTATTTGAAATAATCACTAACCAAGACCTAACATTAAACTATCAAAGCCTTCTAAGCATAGAATCAGAAGAATAATAGAAATCAACATTAAACCATTAAAGCTATCTAAGCATAGGATAAAAAAAATCATTGAGAAGTATTAGCAAATAATAGATTTAATTAGCTATCGTCATGTGCCTTCAAGAACTTTTACTAATTCTAGAGTTAAGCATGCATGATTCAATCGGTTTATTTTAATAAAGAATTAGAAGTAGTGGTGGAGAAATTAGCAAGCCATAAACTAAATTACCTATGCATGATGGTAAGTAAACAAAGCATGATAGACAAGATTGCATGATAAAAGAGAAAGCATGTAAAAAAAGCAAGTAAATAATAGAAAAGAGATTGGAAAGAAAAATAGAAAAACTTTATTTTTGATAATGTCACCTTCAATTACAAGAGTTTCCTTCTCCTTTACAAATCAGCTTGAACTAAACTAAACCCTAAAATTACAAAAGAAATTTGGAAAAGACTAAAGAAAAAAAATCGTAAAGTATGATCTCAAGGATTAACTCTAAGATACCCCTTTATTGCTACCTCTGGTGTGCTATTTAAAAAAAAAATAGGAAGTAGAGTCCCAATAGAATGCTTGCACCCAACCGCCAACCGAGACATCACTAGAAAGCCCAAAAATGCGGCTTTTGCTATGTTTCCGCGACAAAACAGGGGTGGGTTGGATTGTGTTTTGGTGCGTGGCTTCTTCTCGTCCTTCCATCTGTAGATTTATCCTCAGAATCTTTATCTGAACTCTGGATTTGAAAATAAGATCTATTTCTAGATAACTTGAGAAGAAAGTAATCCTCAAATCCAAACTTATTTGAATTATCCTCCTTATCCCTAATTTGGATTAACTTTATCTCATCCATTTTCAAGAAATATTTCTTATCTTGAATTTGAATTGTGAAGATAGTGATATATCATTTTCTCCTCTTGATTTCAAATTGATTTAAATTTGAAATTCAAATTTAGATAGAATTAGGGACAAAATAGAAGCTTCATCTAGCCTTATCTTCCCATTTAGATAACTACACACCATAATAAAAAAGAGGGTTAAATAGCAAAATTAAATCAAGAATAATCAAGGATAAATGTGCAAATGTGACAGTAATAATGTAAAATTGAGATGCAATCACACCCCCACACCTATCTTTTGATCATCCTCAAGCAAAATAAAAAGAAAAACTAATCTAACCTAACTCACTTTCATAGGAATCATGGTTGCACTTAGCATGTATAACAAGCTGTTAAACCTCTATATTACCTCTAGAGAACGAGTTTTGTCTCGTGAGGATTTTTAGTGAACTATACCAATAAAATCCATACAAAAAGGAAAAATAAAGTGTTAGTATTTTTGAAAACTCATTTTGAAATAGAGAGAAAATATTTGAAATATTTTTGCAGAAATCAAGTAATCTATAAGTCTTAGGATCATCTAATTATTCATTCCTATACTTAGTCTCTATGCAAGTATTTATTATCAATTTAGGTAAGAATTCAAATTGAATTCCTCATCTAGTCTATTATTTAACCCTAAGTCATATGTACCTTTGTGATTGTGAATTTTGACTCGGATTCTTCAACTCCAACTCTTATGCTTTTTTTTTTGAAAAGAAGATTCAAAGTATTACCACTTCGTTGCCTTTTAAGCACTTCTTTTTTTTAATATGTATAGCTCATTTAATTTTCTTTTGTGTAAATATCAAGGCTTCTTGAGGCCCTAATACCTAACTAATTGATTAGTAGATGTGCTAATACACATATTATATTTATATATTTTTTTCAAACTTACCTAATTACCTTTCACATAAATACCAAGGCTTGCTTAGGCCAAAGCACCTAGCTAATCATTAATTAAATTTGTTTATTTTTCATATATATATATATATATATATTTTTTCTAAGACACAAAAGTCTTTGTTTTGAATCTTAAGTGTGAAAGCGTATAAAGTATACATATTTCATCAAGGTAAAAATCAAGACTAAATTACTCTTTCAATTTTTCCTCTTAATCCTAAAAATCAAACAAATAATTTTATTTTGGCTGAGTATGAAGAAATTTTAATTATGATTTTCCTTTTTCTTAAAATTAACTTAATTACTTATAAAAATAAGTCAAAATATTGTTTCCTTTTAAAAAAGTTTTTATAAAATTTTTTAAAAAATTGTTAGTAAAAACCTATGTTAGTATGTTAGTAAACCCTCCCCCACACCTAGCTCATGCATTATCCTCAATGTATGAATGAAATGCAAAAATACATAAAAAAGAAGAAAGGGAAGGCAAAATGTTACCTCAAGGTGATAGTTCTGGTGGTGGTCGGATTGGCCAAGCGTTGCTACCCAATCTAAATCTTGTTGATTATCAAGGAATCCAACTTTGATGACCTCTTTCTTATCCATTTTTTTTACAATCCCCTGAGTGAATAGGATCATACAAGACCCTAACATTAAAACTATTCCGGTTATATGACCAATCTTACAAAATCATCTCGGAGTCATAATAGTCTACAACTTGATCCAACAATAAAATATGAGATGAAGTGACTGATTTGAGCTCAAGAATGATAGGTTCGGGAACCATTACTAGCTCGGGAAAATCAAGTTTAGGTTCAAGAGTCAGTTTTGATTCAATAGTTGGTTCCAAATAAAAAAATTTAAGTTCACATTTATGGTCCATCAATGGAATGTGGCTATCTACAATAAATGATTCAATTTCATGATCTATGAGTACGAGAATTAATGTTGGATTGGGAATTAGGTCCAAATTAGGTAAAGACACCGGAATCAATATAGATTAAAAATTTGAAACTAAATGACAAAGCTGAGGATCAAATTCTCATTCACAATCAAGTTCAATTTCATTAAAGTCAAAACTTGCCAATTTACCCAAGGTTTAGTATTGATCAAGTTCAAATTGATGTGTTGAAATTGAATCTTGGTCAGAGTCTTCAAGACACCATGATTCTTGATTCCTATCAAGTTGATTAGAAATATCAAGGATGTTTGAAAATTTCTCTTTTATTGTGTTTTCCAAATGATCCATTTATGCTTCTAACCTATCGAGGGGATCACTTTGGGACTAAATCATGGACTCCATACTTTTGTCCAAGTCGGTAGGTTCTACTTGTTGTGGTGGGACTTGATAAACTGAGTATGAATCTTGAAGTTTGAAATTTTGACGAGATCGTGAGTCTTCCAGCTTTTTAAGTCGTCGCTCGACTTCTTCTAGTATCTTATCAAAGTCAGATTTTTCTTCTATATAGCGATCTTGACAATGATTATATGAAGCTGAATGTTGGTAAGGTGGTTGATAATATAGCTCAGGGGAGTTATATCCCCATTGACTTAGTGAAGAGTAGAGATGGTTATTCTGACTTTGTCCATAATATTGGGATTCGGACATGTGTTGAGTCGGATAAGACCAACCGGCATACTTAGTTGGTTAAAATTTTGTTGGTTAAAGTTATGCCATGCCAGGTTGGTGTAATTCAAGTTAAAAGTGGTCTAGGTAAAATATGGATTTATATTAGCATGAGAAAAATTATAATTATAATTCATATCACACAAAAAGCAAATCAAAATAAAGAAGAGAAAATAATATCTAACCTATATAAGTGTAGACTTAGATCTAGACTACTCCTAACTGTGGATTATCCGCATAAGGTATATTGTAGAATCTAACCACGAGTTAATCGGCCAGGTAGGTGGCAAGATCAGTGGGAGGTATCCATGCTAGAGCAACATGCCTAATTATACCAAACCACTAACTTTTGAGGTTTCGCCTCTCAATCTCCTACCTTATTCACCGATTTGGTAAGAGTTAAATTCTGACAACTTCTTCCTTAGGAAAATCTCCTATTGACTCTGAGATGTCCCTAGGGTCAATGTCTACTCAGATTTTAATTAGGATTTGGTTAGTCAGTGAGAAGATGTGATTTGTGGGCTAAAGGAGGGTCATGACTTTCCCACTTTATCTTGTTTATAGATTTGCCCTTTAGTCATTTTAGTGCGACGTGTGCAAGTAAATGATAAGTAATCACTTAAAGCAATTATAAATCAACTAAAAGTATTTTCTAATCTAGATGCAATGCAAACATATCTTATCTCCAGCACTCTTCAATAGTAGTTTAAAATAAAATAGAATTAAACAAATGTCTTAGGATGCAACATCTAACTGTGTTTTAAACACTTCAATCAATTGATTACTGTTGTATTGTTGTAGTATGCAGAATAGTCAAACAGATAAACTAAAAATTACAAAAGATAGAAGTTGCAATGTGAAGCAGCTCTGCAAAAGACTGTCAAATTGCCTACCACAGGGTCACGTTTATGCGGCAATAGCCTCATTTTTGCGGCTTGTTTGATGAGTCAGGGGCTCTGCTTTGAAGGTAGAGTCCCAGAACCAATTATCTTTGTGTTGCTGTAATCAGTTTTCTGTTCACTCCTGCACACCGAAAACAGAGAAGAAAAATTAATCAATAAGTGAATAAAAGAAATACCATTCCCTCCCCGGTAACGGTGCCAAAATTTGATTGTCGAAAATAGAGAGAGGTTAAGGTTAGAAAGATGTTATTTGAATATTGATCGAGTCTCTGCCTTTCACAATTTATCTACGATAGCAAGGGTTATACGGGTCGAATCCACATGGAGGAATGTGATAGAAGCTTTTCGGTATCTCCTTAAACACTAAATAGGTTAATAGTTCTTCTTGATAAATAAAAACAATTCTATTTTAAGTGTTAGAGGTAGAAAGAAGATGAAGATATGATTTGATTAAAGATTAGGTTTTAAAAGAATTAAAGAACATGACCTATTACTCATCTACCACCACTAACTTACTAAGTTATGCTAGAATATTCTTCACTTTAGATCATAGAAGTTATACCTAAGAGTTACTTTTAATTCAAGCAACATACATAAGGTAATAATTAAACCCTATTTGAAATAATCACTAACCAAGATCTAACATTAAACTATTAAAGCCTTCTAAGTATAGAATAAGAAGAATAATAGAAATTCAATATTAAACCATCAAAGCTACTAAGTATAGGATAAAAAATCATTGAAAAGTATTAGCAAATTATAAATTTAATTAGCTACCGTCATATGCCTTCAAGAACTTTTATTAATTTTAGGGTTAAGCATGTATGATTCAATCGGTTTATTTTAACATAGAAGTAGAAGTAGTAGTGGAGAGATTAGCAAGCCATAAACTAAATTACCTTCGTATGATGGTAATTAAACAAAGCATGATAGAGAAGATTGCATAATAAAAGAAAAACAAGTAAAGAAAGCAAGTAAATAACAAAGAAAAGAGATTGAAAAGAAGAATTGAAAAACCTTATTATTGATTATGTCATCTTCAATTTACAAGAGCTTTCTCCTTCTTTAAAAATCAACTTGAACTAAATTAAACCCTAAAATTACAAAAGAAATTTTGAAAAGACTAAAGAAAAAAAATCCTAAAGTATGATCTCAAGGATTAACTCTGAGATACCCTCTGCTGTTGCGCCTGGTATGCTATTTATAGGGAAAATAAGCAGTAGAGTCCCAATCGAATATTTGCACCCAACCGCTAACCGAGATGTCACCAGAAAGCTGCAGAAACACTGCTTTTGTCGTGTTTCCTGGCAAAATAGGGGTGGTTGGGTTGCGTTTTGGTGCATGGCTTCTTCTCTCCGTCTATCTGGGGATTTTTCCTTGGAATCTTTATTTGTACTCTGGATTTGAAGATAAGATCTATTTCTAGATAACTTGTGAAGCAAGTTATCCTCAAATCCGAACTTAATTTGAATTATCCTCCTTATCTCCAATATGGATTAACTTTATCCCATCCATCTTCTACAAATATATCTTCTGATTTTAAATTTGAATTGTGAAGATGGTGGTATATCCTTTCCTCCTCTTGATTTCAAATTGATCTAAATTTGAAATTCAAATTTAGATAGGATTAGGGATAAAATAGAAGCTTCATCTATCCTTATCTTTCCATTTAGGTAACTACACATCATAATCAAAAAGAGAGTTAAATAGCAAAGTTAAATCAAGAATAATCAAGGATAAATGTGCAAATGTGACAATAATAATGCAAAATTGAAATGCAATCAAGTCATATCATTGGGTAAATGATAACTACAGGTTCTGTCGATGTTGATCTCGATTCTAAAGTTTTCTTTCTACTCGGTATGCTCCACATCTTCTTTATGTAGACTGCAAAGAGTTCAATATTGAGCAAGAGCACGACAACCAATAAATTGCTGATATATGCACTGAGCTTCAGGATACCCTAAAGAGATATGTAGTAAGTCAGGCTGCAAAGATTGACACAAAGCTAGCACCAGAATTCAAAGTTGCAGCTGAGTAAAAGCTAGAACCAGAAGTTGCAGCTGAGCTAGATTCAGAGGCTATAATTGTTAATGATCCTGAGGCAGAGCCAGAGATAGAAGAACAGACTTCAACAGACCTACCAGCAGAGTTTACCATGGGCTATTGCCTTCTTCACCAGCAGCTGTGAGGATTCTCTTACCCCTGAGATCGCTTGATGTATACGATCCTTTACAGATCCTTTTAGAGGTGACAATTTTACAAGAATTCAGATTTCTTATGGTACAGAGTACAATCGGTCCAGTCTTCAGCGGGGCAAATTTGTCTCGGCATGTTGCATGTGTCTTTTTTGAAGTACCATTGACCGCATCCGATTGGTCACGGATGCCAGTCTACCTCCATCAACTTGGTTCAATCGTGACGTATCAGTATTGATTCTCCAACCACCACGTTGGCTTGATTGAGGATTCGTGATGTGATCCAACCCGGTTGTGCTTATCTTCTACCTACCACTACATTCATCAAGGATGAATGTTTTGAAGCCGGGGAGAATAATGGGGGAAACAAACAGTTTAGATGTAGTAAATTTGAGATTTTTATTTAAATTAAATTTGGATAGATTTGGATGAAATTTGGGAGTTATTTGAATTTAGATGTATTTAGATTTGGTGAGATTTGATATCATCAATAATTGCACATACAATTCATGTGTTGTATGCTATGTATAGCTATGTAGTGATTTTTGAAAATAAAAATGAAATAATTTTGATAAAACATAAGCTATTTGCTTTGGGTATTGATTTTGATCCCCATGAATTAAATCATAGGCAGTAAAGTCAAGATCCGGGTTGCGATCCGCGGTCATATCTTTCCTTTCTTCTCTTGTTCTTCTCCAATTTTACCAACATCCCACCACAAACCCTAAAGCCACCATTCGTCCCACATCATTTCATCAAATGCAACCGACAAATGCAATGCAATTGACTCACTAGGTTCATCCTTTGGAACAGTGATATCATCTGGCATGGGTGTACTAGACTCAACTGATGCATCCAAAATATCACTAATATCTATAGAAGACACGTGACTCTTATCAATAATGGATGCACCGGGATTGATTAGAGACTCCTCAATGATCCTAGAAGTCTCAGAAGGAACGTGGACATTCTTAATAACCTTTGAACTGCTAACATCATTACTAGAAATAATATTAACATGTCGACTCTCTATGGGGCATAGATAATCAAAGTGTTCATTTTTCTCACATTTAAAATACTGTTCCCAGGAGGGACACTTGTAATCATGGTGTCCATATCCCTCACATTTAGAACAATGCTCTAGGCTTTAGCACTGACTATCCCCTTGAAAGTCAAGTCTATTTTTAGGGTAAAATCAAAAGCATCTTCATGGAGTCCACACTATAAGAGATAGTGATTATAGCATGCCTATTATTGGACCTTAAACCTGAGACAAACCTGGTTATGGTCTGGGGACGACGCTCTCTCACATCACGAGTTAAGTCTTCAAATCTGGCTATGTATTCTCTCACAGACAAATCACCCTCTCAGATGCTGTATAACTGGTCTAATTCTATCCTCTCTCGAACTTTCCTAATCATATGGTCAAGCTTATCTAGATTATTCATATTGAATTTTGCGTTAGGACATGCACCAATCTAGACACAAATGCAACAAACAATCAAGCGGATGCAGTGTAAAGTCTTAGACTCAAATAAAATTAAATGCATGTACTAAATGAGAGTCTAATGTTCAACTTCTAAATGCAACAAATGCGGTCCTACAATTGATGAGAATAACACATAATGATGTAAGCTAAAAGATAGAAACAAAATACAAATCAACTACAAATTACTATAGTCCCCTAGTATAGCAGGGAACCAGCAATTGAAAATTCAGATCAAGGCAGATTTTACCTGAGAGAGTAAGTCGTTTACGCCCATCACTGAATTCCTCTAGGATTCCTTGAAGAAATGACTATGATGAGGGCTGAAACACACATAAGTTCCTAAAGTCGATGCCAGTGTGTAGATCTCATGGTCCTAAATCGGACTTCAGATCACCAAATTACCGCCCAAAAACAAAACCTGATGCTTAAACGGGTCTGTTTTCCTTAATGAGTTACACTGTGCTCTGTCGGGTTTGGGTTTATAGCTTAGCGGATCGGGCTGGCATTGTAGAAGGCGAATGTGCTTACTGTAGGCTCAGGTTCAATTGTAGGATGCAGGTTTGTAACTTAAACCCACAAATTGAATTGCTTTCTATTGTCTTGAGAATTTGGGTCCAGGTCGAGATTGGATTCGAACCCGAAAACTGACCCTCCTCTTCTTCTTATCCTTTACTTGCAGGCAGGGTTCAAACTCTCGCCCGTTCCAGTTTCAATTCAGTCGAGTCAGAATTGGAACGACCTCCATCGAGCTAAGATCGTTCCACAAGTCTGCAGTTTTTGCCAAATTCACGCGACTCGACCAAAAATCCGAGTTGACTCGGCCATATCGACCGAGTCAACCCTGAATCGGGTTGACATTCAGGGTTGACTCGGCTGATATGTTCATATTTTTGGTCGAGTCATACTCGTGAATCATTAGTTGGCCCGTGATCTCCCCCTTGAATAAGCGGTTAATTGCCTCATGATTTTTCACCAACGGGCTCGCCTTTAAAATCCAGTAGATGGAGAGAGATTGAGCAGAAAAAACTAGCAAAAAAAATTTGCTTCACCTGCATCTCCGTCGGAGCCCCACCGCCATCTCCAACGTCGTGTAAGGCTCAACTGCGGCATCTTCCCCCTCTCCCCTTGCCTCCTTCCAGCTCCGCATCTTTCGCCTCTCCCATCAACTCCTCCTGGCTCCCAGGTGAAACTATCTCTCTCTCTCTCCCCCCCCATCCCTCCCCGTCTCTCCCGTCTCTCTCTCTCTATCCCTCCCTCTGTCCCTTTCTTTTCATCTCCCTCTCCCTCTCCCTCTCTCCCTCTGTCCCTCCTTCACTCTGGATTTCTTTATCTCTTTCCTCTCCCTCTATCCAATCATCTTTGCCTACCGGAGTATAGCAGCATTCATCATATTATCCATATGGATCCGATTTTTTTACTTATCACAGGGATGATTACGATAATAATTTTGTGCCTCATCGCAATTCAATGCAGAAATGACTACATTATGCATGTATTTTATGAATATATTTTGTGAAATTTACTGTATTATGTATTTATTTTGATATTTTAGTACCGCGACGGAGGTATTTTTGCATTCTCTTCATGTTTAGTGTACTAGGTGATATATTTTGGACATGTTATACATCAATTTTGATGTCTACCGCTTTTTAAGATTTGTTGTGATTTTTCACAGTTTTTTGAGCTTTTTATGACGTGTTTTGTGCGTATCGCCTAAGTCCATTTGGTAACGCTGAGACTAATATGGAACGGTGCACTCCGAGTTGGCGGCCAGGACCACGACTTAACCATGCTTGCAGGTGGAGATAGAAGAGATACTGCACTGGCGACATTGGTGAAATTTGTGGATGAGATCGGCGGCGGAACTGCATTGAGGTGGCGACGACTGCGAGGAAAACACGACACGTCGACTAGGGAGTCGAAGATAAGGGCATTGATGAAGAAGACGATGACTGCGAGTGTAGCGAAGACGATGGTATTGATGGGGAGATTTGGCTCTCCCATTTAAATAACCGTAAGTGCACGATCGTTCGGTGTAGCACTTGAGGGTCGATCCACAGGGACAGGTGGTTCTTACGGTTTCAACACTTCAAGGTGAATTGGTCAAAAGATTTGTGAATTTTGAGTGAGTTTCTAAACTAAATGGCAATCTAAGAAATCAAGCACCTAGGGTTGAATCCCTTAAACTATCATCAAGCAGTCAATTTTGATTTCCAACTAGTCTGTTGTTACTCACCAAAATACCTACTTCTATTTGGCAAATTAAATCTGAACACTAGATCAAAATACAGGATATTATCCAGTGATATGATCTATCAAAGGTAAATTAACTAAATCAAACAAATAGCATAAAGGCATTAAAACCCTAAGCATGAACCATTAACCCCCGATACATACCATGCCAAATACCTAATTATTTTAGAAATAATCTCCTAAAAGTGATAGGTCAATCGATGTGCACAACCCTACGTAGGAGATCTAATGTTGATCACATCAATTCTAACCTAGGTTCATCTCTCCTAGGTACTTTCAAAGAATCTAACTACGCATGATCAATTTCATAACAAATTATTCTAAATATTAAATCAAATAATCAATCATAGATAATTAAATAATTACATTAACTAAACTAATTAAACAAACTAAATTATTAAACACATTAATTAGACTATTAATTACCTGAGTAGAGACCCCACCTGTAGCCCTCCTCAAGCACGCCCTGCGAGGCAGAATCCTCGCGCACTGCTCTGCATCGCTGCTCTATCATTGCTAGTGCGCGCTAAACGAGGCAAAAACTTGAGGCAAACCAGCCTACATGCAGGTGACGACAAAAGTGTTGAACACTAACCCAGACCTCAATAATGATTAAACGCAGAGAAGAAAAGGAAAGAGGCATTCATGATGAACCCAAAAATTAGAAGGAAAAAAATTAATTTTCTAATAAAAATTTGTGGAAAAAAAATTTCGGCTCCCAAAATCAGAACCCCTCTCTTTAATAAACAAATAAAAAGATAAAGCCTAAAACCTAGCTTACATTCCAAAAGCCCTCATACGGCAGTCCCCCACTCCTCCATATATAATAGGGAGGTTTTACATAAAAGCCCCTCAAATTATAAATATTACATATTAAATCAGTTTTGACTCAGACTGATTCTGTAAATGGCTAATACAGGCAATCAAACAGTCGAATCAGCAAAAACTCTCAACACCAAAGTTGTAGATTTTTGAATTCTCTTTTTATAGACATCTTGAATAACCTCTTTCAAAGTCTTGTAACTAAAATTATGGCTAAAATACCGCAACATGTTTGGAAAACGACCCTCAATCTTTTACAAATTGCATGATTTTATTGCTGAAAGTAATTGGATTCCTCTTCTCTTCTCTTCACCGGTTGCCTGCAAAATTCAATCAAATATACCCAAGTAGCATTATTTATATACAAATAATAGATAATTAGGAGCATAAAAATAATATAAAATCGCGCTGATCAAATACCCCCACACCTATATTTTGCTAGTCCTCGAGCAAAACTACTAAAAGGAAATCAAAGGTAACCTAATCTAACTCACTTTCGTAAGAATCACAGCTGCACTTAGCAAGTACAACAAGTCGTAAACCCTTAGGTTACTCCTAGAGGACGAGTTTTTTCTCGTGAGGGTTTTCAGTGGATTGCACCCACAAAATCCATAAAAGAATGAGATTAAGAAACAATAAAAATAAAATAAGGATAACCGAAAATTAAGAAAAGAAAGAAAATCATCATTTTTTTACTTAAATTAACTAGGTAGCAAGATCATAAATTTTCATGAGTTTCATTTTCAAGTAAAATCTCAATTCAAGAAATCATATTGTCTATAAAATAAAGTCTTAAATCCAAAAACTTTACACCACATATTCCAGGTCTCAGATCCTATGCACCCAGTGATAGTAATATAGTTCTCAAGCTTGGGAATATTTGATTCCAACTTTAATACTTATTTTGTTAAACTTTTTTTCTTTTTTTCAACACTTTTTAAATATTTTTCGCGTAGATACTGAGGCTTCCTAAGGCAAAGGCACCTAGCAAATTGATAATCAAAATTATTATATTTTTATGGTGTCTGATCCTATTAGGCTTTCTTAGCTACCCATGTATTGAACTTTGGGCCAATGCTCCCAAACCAGACGGTCTTAGGGAAATAAGTGTAAAAACACTCCTACGGACTTGATTACTCAAGCAACTAAGGCCACAAAACAAGACTTAATTAACAAATATATTTATATAATTTTTTAATAATATAATTTTTTTAATATCTTCCAATTGTCATCAACATCCCAAGCCTATGAACTAATAGTGTAGTGTTATTAGGTACATAATCACTTAAACAAGTTTAGATGGTATGTCAGTTTTTAAATTCTACTCTTAATGTTAAGACTCAATGACTCTCTCATTTGATTTTACTTTTAAAATCCACTCGTGAATACTAAATCACTCACATACTAGCTAACCATTTGCCAAAAATTTCAACTCTTTTTTTTAAGACTCCTAAAAGAAAATAAAGATAAAGAAAGGAGGGGGAAAAAACCTCAAAAGCAAAACAAAACCAAAAAGATTCCTAAAAGAAAAAAATATGTGAATCTCCCCCCACACCTAAACTGTGTCATGTCCTCATGCACACACATGAATACAGAGATAAAAAGAATCTAACATGTAATTTACACATCCAAAACTTGTATACAATCATGATGATCATGCAATCCAAGTATACAAAAGTTATAGAAATGTAAACAGTATGCTAGAATTAGAAATACTCACAGTGTGTTAGAAAATCAAGCTGTCGAAGCAACAAAAATGCTCTGGTATGTGGTTAATGCCTCCTTGCTTATCCTGTATCACTTGTAATAAACTCGGCACATAGGTTAGAGAAAGAGAAATAAAAGACTCACTAAAACTGACTCAACTAATTAAAAGAGAAATAAAAAGACTCAAAAACTAAAAGAAAATAAAACAAATATATACATATGTACAACTCCACGTCTCCCACACTTTAGATCTTTCTAGGTCTATTCCCTGGAGCTCCCATCCCACCATTCCAATGGGTTCTTTTTAAGGGACAAGTTGGAGATGCTAATCTTTTTGTCATCTTTAATTTCATCCTCTCCAACTTATTCATCACTTTTCTCCATCTCCTCCTTCTCTTCTTCTCACACCTTTTTCTCATAAATTCATCATTATCACATAACATAATTAGAGTGGCCATAATATGATTGCCTATGAGTTTAAGCTTATGCTCAAACATCACCTCAAAATTTAGATCAACAATTTTCTTTAGAGGTGTGTAACTAACCAAAGCATCCTTAATCGATTCATCCAAACACATGATTTTTTTCTTCAAAAAGGTTTTCAAAGTTTTGATAAATTAGAGATTCTTGAATTATGTTTTGAAAAGCTTGATCATTGGTTAGGTCATTGAAAGTGAAGATACTCAAATCGAGTTTTGCTTTCTCAAAGGGAACTCTAAACTCAAGATCCTCAACACATGTTTTCTCACCATTGCGATCACACTCTTCAGTAAAAAGCTCATAAAGAAACAAAGGCTCATTATCCATATAGGCATCCTCACAATTTTGATCAGTGTGCTCAATTTTCTCTATATGAGTGGATAATATCTTCTGTTCCTCAACACTTATCTTTTCACAGAACTTAAAAAATTTATTCTCAAATTTCTCCTGAAGCCAAAGTTCATCACTATCACATTCATCCTCATAATAAGATTCAACTGGCTCCACATGAGATGTATATATAGCGAAGTAATTTCTAATCACTTCACCCAGACACTGAGGATCATTATCAAGTTTGTATACCTCATGGACCTTCACAACTTTCTCAACAGGCTTCTCATGTTCAAGCTCTTCAAATTAATTAAGATAAAATAATGGGGACTCGAAGGGCATCTCAATGGAATGATTAGACATGTCACTTTGGCCAATGATTTGCTCTCGGGTCTAACAGTGTGGATTTTGTTTATTTTATGAAAGTTGATGTGCTCTTGAATTGACATAGGTCGAGTTGGTATTGGCTCAGGAACTAGTTGACTAGAAAAGGGATCATTCTCTTCCTCACTAACCAACTCATTTGCTGGCCTGTTTAAGAAGTCTCTAATGTCATAGAGCACTTACTTTGAAGTTTGCCTGAAAGTTTAAAAAGCTTCCCTTAGTGTTAGTTCCTTGTCCACCTGATTGCCATTGAACTCAATTTGCGAAAGTTGATGGAACTCTTGAACTTGATCTGGACTTGTGGTTGAAACAGGTTGATTGAGATGAGTCATTATCTTATCCATGTGAGCACATACTTTGATTAACTGCTGATTGGTTTCGACTATAGTCTGCTGCATGGATTCGAAACTCTCCTCTAATGTGCTCATCGATTTCTTATGATCATTGTCAAATCCCCAAGCTAGAGGTGATGGTTCAATGTAGGACCAATTAGATTGAAAGTTTTGATATGATTGATCCCATGAAAATTGAGGACAATTCCAACCCTCCGAATTGAAGTTTGATAGATAAGGCTCACTCGTAGGTCTTTGAAATGTATGGAATTGATTTTGACCTAGTCCTAACGAATACTCTATTGAAGGGCACTGTTCTGAAGGATGATTTGGATCTTGACAGTGATGGTAACTCATTTGATGGTATGAGGAAAATGAGTAGTTCGTAGGATGAAAGTATTAAGTAAAGTCTGGAAGAGAGGTTGGTGAATTGAAAGAAGGGTCTGGCCTATAAAATGGATCGTAACAAAATGAATTTAGATTGGCCATGGGGAAAGTTTTTTTAAATTTTTTTTGATTTTTTTTGAATTTTTGAATTTTTTTTTACAATCCAGTAAAAGTGTCAAAACTAAAGATAGAACACCGTGTCCCCGGCAATGGCGCCAAAAACTTGAAGGGGAGATTTCACTCTCCTGTTTTAAATAACCACAAGTGCACGATCGTTCAGTATAGCACTTGAGGGTCGATCCACAGGGACATGTGGTTCTTATGGTTTCAACACTTCTAGGCGAATTGGTCAAAAGATTTGTGGGTTTTGAGTGAGTTTCTAAACTAAATGTCAATCTAAAAAATCAAGCACCTAGGGTTGATTCCCTAAACTGTCATCAAACAGTCAATTTTAATTTCCAACCAGTCTGTTGTTACTCACCAAAATCTCTAACTTCTATTAGGCAAACTAAATCTGAACACTAGAGCTAAGTACAGGATATTATCTAGTTACATGATCCATCAAAGGTAAATTAACTAAATTAAACACATAGCATAAAGTCAACAAAACTCTAAGCATGGACTATTAACCCCTGATACATACCATGTCAAATACCTAGTTGTTTTAAAAATAATCTCCTAAAAGTGATAGGTCAATCGGTGTGTACAATCCTAGGTAGGAGATCTAATGTTGATCACATCAATTCTAACCTAGGTTCATCTCTCCTAGGTACTTTCAAAGAATCTAGCTACCATGATCAATTTCATAACAGATTATTCTAAATATTAAATCAAATAATCAATCACAGATAATTAAATAATTACAATAACTAAACTAAGTAAATGATCGACAAAAAGCAAGCACTAAAATAAGAGAAGAAAGTGTGGGTTGACGTTACTGCTTTTGCAATTCTTCCGTAGTAGCAAAGTGGCTATACGGGTCGTATCCACAAGGAGGGAGAGTGATGGAAGCTTGATGCAGCTTCAAAGTTCAAGAAGAAAGAAAGTTCTTGTTTTCAAATAAAGAATTGAAAAGTGAAAACAAGTTGTTTTTAAGAATTGTTGGAAAAATGTTTTAGTGGTTTGTAAAAGTGGATTTTTTTCTTAGTTGTAAAAATGCATGGCTAACTTTCTACTAAGTGCTCCCACTAATTTCTAACTTTTGGAAGATAGCCTCACGATGGATCATAGGTGAACACAGTCCTTGTGCATTGGAACTATTCACGTGAAAATCGAGTGAAAGTTCTTCCTATAACTTTGCTTTACACGGCAAAAACTCTCACATTCCCATATCAAGATCCAATAGAAGGCGAGAATACGGGAAGACACAAGTACACTAATGGTATCAGTAAAGTTAAAAGGAAAGTCTCTAACTTACAACAACAAGCAAAGTACAAAACTCATAGATCATCAAAAAACCATTTAAGTATGAAATATAAGAAGGTAATTACTTGTAGGTAAGTTAGAGTTAGAACCCTCGTCTTAAGATGCCATAGCTCTCGTTTGCACAAGGCTTGTTTGACACTATTGACTCATGCGGGTTATCAATCAAGTAGTTAGAGATTAGTGGGTTAGTAGTCAGTTAGCCATGCTATGGAAAAGTTAGTTAGCCATAAAAGTAAAAGAAACAACAAAAGAAAAGAAGTGGAGAGGAAGGGAGTTACACTACAACAAGAAACAACAAAAGGAAGAAGTAAAGAGCAATGAGTTTACACTAAAACAATGAAGTAAAAGCAAAGGAAAGCACAAGTAAATTGAAAGAAGGAAGAGAAGTAGTACTTGTATTAGCTTATCACCCTTCAAATACAACACTTACACACTCTCTTTCTTTCACTATAATGGCTAAAACAACAATTAGAAGAAG
This sequence comes from Agave tequilana, assembly GCA_038442645.1. Classification (NCBI taxonomy): domain Eukaryota; kingdom Viridiplantae; phylum Streptophyta; class Magnoliopsida; order Asparagales; family Asparagaceae; genus Agave; species Agave tequilana. Next base: position 102,986 of record JAVJIF010005470.1, read on the forward strand.
AACAACAACAACTACAAACCTAAAAACAAGATTACAAAAACTTGCTAAAGCTCTGAATGTGCTCAAACTGAAGACCCCTGGGGGTATTTATAGGCACCAGGGGAAAGGGGGCCACATGAGCGGCACGTGGCCCAAAGCGCAGGCGCGCGTGCGCCCAAAGGACCGCGGAAACGCGGCCTGGGCCGCGTTTTCGCGGCCTGGCTTCGGATAGCGCGTCCCCCAGACTGTCTTCTGATGCCTTGATCTTCTGGATTTGCGATTTGATACCTTGGGTTGACAAAATCTTCACCCTAAAGTCAATGGCTACTTGGTAGGCTTTTAATCACCAATTAAATGGTAATTTAGGTCTTCTTCTTTATTTGCACACCATGGACCTAGGATCAAGCAAGCAAGATTTTATTAGCAAAATTTTACATGAAATAAATATGAGAATGTGATGAAAATTATGCAAAATTAGAGACTAATCACACCCCCACACTTATCTTTTTGCTCATCCCGAGCAAAACAAAAATAAGAAAATTATTATACCACTTTCGCAGGTGATGCGATTGCACTGAGCATGTGCAACAAGCCTTTAAACCTCTAGGTTTCCCCTAGAGGAGGAGTGTTGTCTCCTAAGGGTTTTCAGCGGATTGCACCCACAAAATCCAGTAAGTAAAGAAAAGAAGTTAGTTGTTAGCAAAAATTTTGTTATGAAAAAGAACTTTCAATCATCTAAGTAAAAATGACCGAATGATGTAAGAATTAGGTTTAACCCTCATAAGTCCTCTTATACTTTAGCCTTCATAAAAGAAGAAACTACGGTTTTTTTCTTTAAATTTAGAAAGGATCTTGTACTTCTAACTCATTCTTTTATTTTGCTTTAGATAGATATGCATAATGTGTTAGTGTGATGTGCTTGTGATTTTTCAACTCAACTTTGAATATCTTTTAATTTTATTAATATTTACTTATTATTCTTGGTTCCATTAGGCTTTCTACTTCACTTATGTAACACAAATCAAACGATGACTCCCAAACCAGATGGTCTTAGGGCACCAGGTGGAAAAACACCCTTCAAGTCAAATATGCAAGTGGAGTAGGCCACGAAATCAAGATTTATTTATACATTTTTGTATATAAAATTTTTTTTTTGGGTGAGTAATCATGCTTCTTGAGGCACAATTATCCAGCTTTTTTTCCTTCTTTTTTTCAGAGTTGTCTTTAAATCCCAAGTATGTGTGTGGGTTATGCATATTCTATTAAGGCTAAATAAAAGGTATGAGTTATTTTTCTTATCCCTCCTAACTTTTTAGTCAAACCAATATTTCTTGTTTATTTAGGCAAAAATAAAGATTCATTAATAAGGTTCCCGTAATTCCTACAATCTTTTGGTATTTTTATAAAGAGTATGAAATTTCTTTTCAATCTAAAATTTTCTCTTCTTTTTTTTTTAATGGTAAAAAGAAAAAGAAGAAAGAAAAAGTGTTAGCACACCCCCACACCTATCTAATGCATTATCCTCAATGAATGTATATGGAAAAGTGAATGCAATAAATAGGGTGAAGAAATGATGTTACCGTCTTCGTGGACTCAGGCCGGCCAAGTACGAATAGGCGAAAGAAATGTCAAAAAGAATGTAGAAGGGGTAAGCATATAAACAAATTTTTTTATTTCGTTTTTATTTATTTGTTGTGGTTAGGTGTATGACGGGGCAAAAAGAGTCAGCACACTATCATCCGGATTCATAGGCTCAGTGGTCAAGAAGGGTTTCAGTCTTTACCCATTCACTTTGAATTCCGTGTTATTTTTAGGGTCTGCAATAAGTACAGCACCGTGTGGGAAAATAGTGCGCACAATGAACGGTCCCGACCAACGAGTTTTCAGCGTCCCCGCGAAAATATGAAGCCTAGAGTTATACAGCAGAACCCTATCTCCTGGTGCAAAGTTTTTCCGGGTTATGATTTGGTCATGAATCTCATTGTGCTTTACAACATCATCACAATCATTTTGTTTTTCAAAAATTCATTTTCCTTTAAAACAAGTTCGAGTTGAGATTTAAGTGAGTCACATTCACTTGCAATTTCTTCCTTCTCTTGCAACATCAATTCAAAATTAGAGCATAAATCCTTTAATTCATTTTTCAAAACAAGATTATCATCTTTCAACAAATCATGTTTTTCTAACAAATTCTCAAGCTTTTGAACAAGTTCCATATTTAAAGTTTGAACTTTAAAACATCCATGACAATAGGAACTAGAGCTATCATCTATTTGAGAATCCGATTGTACCTCATGGGAGTCATTCCCATGGACCATAAAGCAAGGTTCTTCGGATATGTCTCTCCTAGATCTCCTTATCTTGTTGATAATCTTTGGAAGCTCGGGAGATGACAACATGCTCCAAACTGCAAAAGCCGAATCATATCGATCAAAAATATGTAGAAGATTTTCATTGAGAGATGCTCTAAGTGCCCTAAGTGCTAATGCATTGGCCTTTTTATGCTTGGCCTTTTTATGCTTGCTACTATTTGGGAAGGATTCTTGTGTAGAGGCTTGATAAGCTAGATGTCCTAGGCTTTTTAAATTACTACTCATCTTGGCTATCCAAATATCATGTCTAGCAAAATTAAACATAGGAGGGCTATCCATGAGTGCAAACTAATATGTGTGCAAATGACAATGCAAATGAAGATTAGCAAACCAAGATCTCACTCCTAGGTGGTTAAACCTAAATATCAGGAGCGCTAGCTCTGATACCAATTGAAAAGTCACCTAGAGGGGGGGTGAATAGGTGACAATGCTAATCTATGAACTAAATGCGGAATTTAAAACTTAATAAAAAAAACACACTCAAGTGCTATCAACAAGTGATGCACACAACCAAGCCAAGCAAATATGAATGAGCAATATGAATAATAAGCAAGGCACAAAGTAAAGAGATAGAGAGATAGAGTCAATAGAACAAGCGCCAACACCAAGATATGTTATCGAGGTTCGAGCACCCAGCTCTACATCCCCGCCTTCCCCATGAAGGATTCTAATCCACTAACTTGTCACAAACACAGTTACACAATCACTGGCGTACCCACTCCACAGGAGTACCCAGTATCACAAGCACCAATACAAGTAATCTCTGAGTAGTCAAAAGACCACAAACTCTCTCTTACAAAGATCTCTTTTCTTTTGAACTTAGTGGCTAAAACAACAACCACAAAACAATCTCTTTTTCCCACACAAAATCCTATAGAGAAGATAGTAGATTTTAGCTCAAGTGTGGAGAAAACCAAGGGATTTGAAACCAGCAACTCAAAGAAAATCTTTGAGAAATAAATGAAACCAAGATAGAGAAGTTCAATTCAAAAGCTTTTCCCAAAACCTTTTCTTTGATTTTTCAAACCCTAATGAAAACACCAAAAAGATTGTTCAAATCAAGCTCAAAAACTTCTTTTTATTGCTGTAAAAACACCAGAGAGTATGTAAAAATTCGCACAAAAATTCTTAGAGAAAAACTCTTGCCAAAAGGGTATTTATAGGCTAATCCAGAAAATAGCCGTTGGCAGCAGAACTGCCAGAAATACCCTGGCGGTCGACCGCCCGGTCGACCGTACAACGGTCATTTTTTGACCGTTGGCAGCTACCGGTCGACCGCCCGGTCGACCGAAACAAACAGAGAGCAGACTGCTCTCAGTCCGGTCGACCGTCTCGGTCGACCGTCCCAAAGCTGCCAAACGTGCACAGATTTGTGCACGTCGGTCGACCGGCCCGGTCGACCGACCTCAGCCCTAGTCGACTAGTCAGGTTACTAGTCGACTTGGTTGAAGCCTGGAACAGAAAATTCAATTAGAAATATGTTTAAAAATTCTTTTATCTTTTCTAAAAATCACCAAAAATAGTTTTATCATTTTGCATTGATATATAAACATGTGGTAAAAAGTTTAGCTCAAATATCAATCAATATGAACTATTTTTGTGTGTAATCATTTTTACCAAAAACCAAAAACTGTATTTTCTAAAACTTGAATTTTGAATAGAAAATACGTTTTGTCCAAAACACTTCCAGATACAAAAACATGATAATTAAACACTTTGAAGCATGATGCATATGGATAGAAATCCAATATACATGAAACAAATATATATCATAGTTTTTGTCATTAATTCCAAAATATGTTTTGTCAAAAATACCAAAACATATAACACATGAATAAAGGAGTCAAAACTACGTTTGTCTAGGAAATTAAAGCATGCATGTATATAGAACAAATCATATATACATTAAACCATGTAAACTTGTTTTGATCTATCTATTCATGAAAACTAAGATCGGTTAAACCTAAAACTGAAAAACCAAAAACCAATATTCAAAACATGAAACGTGTGTGTTGTGAACTTGAGCATTATCATACTATTCTAATCTTTACAATTTAGGATCTAAACACAAACTAAACTAGGGATACCTAAGTCTTCTTGTAGAGCGCCGTCTCCAAGTTGACTCGGTCCAAACCGTGATTCACCAAGCTTGACTCCAATGAGTGCTAGATGTCATCTTTGATGCTTAGGCTCTTGAATCACCTTGTGAAAGATGTGTGGAAGCTTTCACCAACTAATATCTTGTTAAATATCTGAAACTTAAACATTGCAAGATTATTAGTACACATAACTACATGAGTTAATCATCATCAAAACTAGAGTGGAAGGCCTTTGGGCCAACAATCTCCCCCTTTTTGATGATGACAAAACTCATGGAGTTATATATGTATGGATTAAAGTAAAGCTTCAAAGAAGCTCCCCCTTACTCATGCATAACAATAAAACATATAAGATATGCAATGAATGTTCTTAACCACATATAAACATGTTCTGGATACCAATTAAAATAAAACATAAACAATGAAACATGCTCTTGATACCAATAAAACAATAATATTGAAACCAACATATTATTACTAATGAAAACCAACTAAAACATATGCATAAATCAACCATGCATATAAACTACAAATTCTTCTCCCCCTTTTTGTCAATCATCAACAAAGGGGTAAAAACAAACATAATGAAAACAAATACTTCTCCCCCTAAACCTTCAAAACAAAGAAGCAATAAATTATACCAAGGGGTAAAACCAAAGTCAATATGATATCAATTGAAAATAACAAACTTTGAGAAATGCCAAATCCTATTTGAAATAAAACGAGGCATTGAAACAAAATAACATTTTATATCAAAATGAAAACAAGTAATGTAACTTGATACCAATAGATATTTTTCATTATAAGCATATGATACCAATTACTTTAATATCATAAAGTTAGGGAGTGGGAAACAAAAACAATGGTAAACCAAATACCAATTGAAATATAAAATACGAGTTTTCTCCCCCTTTATGAAATACCAAAAGAAAATATGCATAGGCTTGAAATAAGATACCAATTGAAAATTAAATCAATTGAAACATGATATTCATTAAAAATTCAAGCTTAGCAATCTTAAAATTATGATAAAGCTTGTATATGGATACCAATTGAAAAACTCAAGCTTAACATAACCAAAACTTGTGCTTCAAGATATAGGGATATAATAAGAACAAATAAATCATCTATATATGTATGTAAGAAATAGATACCAATTGAAATTGATACTATATGAAGTGTAAGCATACATATATAAAACAAAACATATATGAGTATACAAAAGGATGTCAAGATTGATACCAATTGAAAGAATTCAATGATACCAATTGAAACAAGAATAAGATCAGGTGTATGACTCATATCAACTACCACCCATTTCATGTTCAAGTTTAAAATGATTTTCATTATAAATCATACATGAGCATGATCTCCCATCCAACCGCCCATAGAAGGTAGGGGTTTTCAAAAATAGATTTAGAAATATAGTATGTTTGAAAAACTCAACCTCATGAAGAATATCACAACTAGTCATATGAATCAACTAGTACGAAATCCTTCAAGATAAAACACAAAAATTTTTCATGAAACATGAGAATCACATGATCACCAAACACTCAAAATCTATATGGCACCAATAGTACTCATGAAAATCAAATCATGAGAAAACATCAAAATAAGGTGAGTGTACAAGTGTTGTGAGAAACATATCATCATGAAAATGGACAATTAAGCTCAATATAGTAATCATCAAGATATGAAACATAAGTGAATCATGAACACATTTTAGAAAGGTTGAAGTAAAGCACATATGATAGTTGGAAGAGTTCAATCTTTTCTTTGAAAAATCGTTTAGAATTGAATGTTAAATCATCAAGCGCGAAGAAGCAAGAATGAAGTAGAAACAGTTCAAGAAACGTTTATGAAAGAAGTAAGAGTTTAACGATCCAAACCATCCTCATGTGCCTTCAAGAACACTTTCAAAAAGAAAGGCTTTTAAGTAAGGCATGCATATGATTCATTGGGTCTTTTTCTTTAAAACCAGAAGGGAAGAAGAACTAGAGAGAGTTACAATAGTGAGCCCAGAAAATCATTTAGTTACTCATGGAAAACAACTAAGAAAGCAAATAAACAATGCAAGCCATACCGTAATATGAGTGGAAGAAAAAGCGGCTCGATTCTTGTATTGATGTCACTTCAATCTTCAAGTACAAGCACTCAATTCCTCTCTCTCACAAGTTTTGATACTGGACTACAAATTAAAAACAAGATTATAACTTTTGTGCTAGCTAACAAAGAGCCTAAATCCTTAGAAAATAAACATAAAACTAATCCTAGTCTTTGCTCCTTTTTCCTCTGTTGAAACTGGCATTTATAGGGAAAAACCAGAAGGGGAGGATCCCGGGAAGATTGGGGGAGCAAATGCTCCCCCAACAAAGCTCAACAAGCCGCGTAAACGCGGCTAGGGCTGCATTTTCGCAGCCCTGGTGTGGTCAGGTGGCCACACCCAATTGGGGGAGAACCCTGGTTTGTTGATTTGCCTGTATCTTCTTCTAGTTTTCTTGTTTCTGCTCCAAACGTTGACGAAACAGCCTTTGATTGTGTGGCTTTAACCTCTTGATTCAGGGAGGATTCTTCTCAACCTCTTGATTTGCCAAGATTTTGTCCTAATTCTTTGATTTCGAATTTATTCTGAATTAAATCAGAATTTGGTGGGCTTTTGGGCTTGTTTCTCTTTTCTTTCTTTTAGCACTTGGGCCTACATTTAACAAAGAAAAAGAAGACTTATTAATAGGATTTATTAGCTAAAAAGTATGGTAAGGTGACAATGTAAATGCAATATATGTGACTAATCACTTATCTCCTATTCACCCCCCTCTAGGTGATTACAAGTGGTATCAGAGCTTGGTGCTCTTGATTTGGGTCTAACAACCTAGAGTTAAAGATACTCATTTTTAACTAATCACAATATTTGTACACACGCACATGGACTTCATGTCACCTCCCATGTTTGATATTCTTAACATCCAAACTTGAAAAGGTAAGATGTCTATGTACCTCAAAGCCCTAGGTATTCATATTTATTTTGCCACTATTAAAGATTCATATTGTTTAAATGGCAATAACTTTGAGACTAATACAAAAGCCCTTCATACTTTAAAGAGTACCCTAAATGATGAATATTTACCTAGGGTTGCTAATTTTGATTCGGCTTTTATAGTATGGAACACTATAGTCTCACTAGGCGAACAAAAGCAATACTATGCGGGGGCTTTTATAGTATGGAACACTATAGTCTCACTAGGCGAACAAAAGCAATACTATGCGGGGAGTGACTTGGATGATGAAAGTGATGCTTCAAACATGTGCTACATGGTCCACGGGGATAACTCCCTTGAAGTAAATTCCGAATCCGAGATTGATGAGGATGTTGACATGTCATATGATGATCTTGCTTCATTTTGTCAACAACTTCTTGAAAAATATGATTTGCTTAAAAAGGACCATAAAAGATTGAAAAATAAATATGAGTCCATTTCAAAAGAAAAAGATTTTTTTAAAGAAAATGAATCTTTGAAAAAGTAGAATATTTTCTTGTTTTCTAAATTAAATGATATTTGTCAAGGAAATAATTCTTTGAAAAATAAAATAAATTTGGTGGAAAAAGAAAAAGAAATTGTTTTAGAAGAAAATAAATCTTTGAAAAGAAAAATTATTTCAAAAGAAAAAGAAAATATTTCTAAAAAGAAAAAGATTGTTGATTCTCATACTTGCCATGCTCTTCATGCTACCATTGATAAAAATGAGATTCAAATTTTGAAAAGTAGAATAAATTATTTCAACTCAACTTTGAGTAATTGTGCATTTAATCATAATAGATTGAAAACATTGTTTTGGAAGAAACAAGCTCCATATGTTCATGCACATCACCCAAGGCATACATATGCACACTGTGCACATTATGATCACACTCACTCTCATGTGTATAATAAGGAGTACAAGTGTACACATTGTGGCCGCAAAGGCCATTTAGCAAAGTTTTGTTATGGTAAGGTAAATTCTATAAATTTTGCTAATAAAAATGTTTGGGTTCCGAATAATGCTAACCCTCGTGGACCCAAAAGAAAATGGGTACTAAAATCCCCACCTCTTGTATTTGATGTAGGTGTGGGCTCTCACATGACGTGAGAGGATTGGTGCCTTGGTGGTGATGCATGAGCCTAATGGACACTACAATTGATGCACCGCTATCAAAGATGTTTGGACCATGTATTGGAGACTTAGAAAATAGTTCATATAGTTTGATAACTATCTCTAAACTCCCATTTAATTTACATGCTTTGATATGAATGTTTTTAACATGTTTTGGTTTTGTGCTTCTTGTGGTAAATACTTGTTTAGATGAACTTTTCATTAGAACTTGTGTATATACTTGTACAAGTAGTGAGCAACAATTAATTATTATTTGTTTGTACCTCATTGCTCTTTTGTACTTATTACATGTACATGTATAACCTAATTTTGATGATTCCTTCATTTACACTTGCTTTCCCTATTTTTGTGCATGTTTTGCTTCATGTATACGTTAATTCTTATCTAAAATTAATAAATATACATATATACCCTTGAGTCACTTGCCTTCATGTAAATTACGTTATAGACTCTTTTGTGTTAAGGATATGTATGTATATTGTTAGTTTTGATAGAACATACATATACCCTGAAGGTTGATTTTTTATGATTTTCATATTTGTTTGATAAAAAGAAATTCATGCTTATTTTGAGCCTTATTGATCATTTTTATGAAAATACTATTTACATGATTCTTGTGCACTCACGCTTCATTGGTTTACTTATGACATTGTTATCATGAGAAATTTTAAGTTTTATAGATTTCGAGTGTCAACTCTTGTGTGTTTGGTATGTTTCATGAGATACATATGATTTGGTTTCATGTTTGAAGGATCTTTAAATAATTTTTCAAAAATTAGTTTAAACTAGTTATTTATTCTTCATTTGGTAGTATTTTCAAAATACAACTATTTTCAAATCTTATTTTTGAAAATTTCTACCCTTAAAGGGCGGTTGGATGGGCGACCATGCCTTGTATGCTAAAAATTGAAAATTCTTTTAACATGTGCATGAATAGGGTGGATAAATATGAGTTATACACATGTTCTTCATGGAATTCTATTTTTGTATACTCATATTTATTTTCTATATATGTATGTTTCAAAATCTCAAATAATATCAATTTCAATTGGCATTTTCTTTTTCATTCACACACACACACACACACACATATCTCTGTGTGTGTGTGTGTGTGTTTTGATTGTGCTTGATTTACAATATCCATTACATGTTTAAAGCACAAATAATATTTATGCTAAGCTTGACTTAAATTAAAAATATTGGTATTTTTATAAACTTATGCATTTTTTCAATTGGTATTTCAATTGATATTTTATTTGGTATCAAAATTTATAATATATTTCAATTAGTATCAAAATACAAAATGTTTTATTCATTGGTATCTTAAAATTCTGATTATTTACAAGTGGTATCTCAAAAGTTGTTTTGTTGACTTAAGAAATTTTAAAGTCTTGCTTTAAGTATTATCAAAATTTTGTTTATAAATATTTTGATATGTATTGCCTATATGCAAGGAGAGCTTAACATCTCTTCTATATATAGATTCATGTTGAGTGTATCTTATATTAAGGAGCTTGACATCTCTTCTTTATGTGGTATACGTGTGTAGGGGGAGCTTAACATCTCCGCTTATACATTGTATATTATGCTTTATGTGAGTTAGGGTTTTTGTTGGCCCAAAGGCCTTCCACCCAAGTTTTGATGATGATTAACTCATGTAGTTATGTTTACTAATAATCTTGTGTTGTTTAAGTTTCAGATCATTAACCAAGATATTAGTTGGTGATTAGCTTCAACAAGGAGTTTAGAAGCTTTTCATGATAATTCCGGTGCCAAAGCTTAAAGATCATTCCTTAGCACTTTGTGGATCAAGATTTTGGAGCAAGTCTACTTGAAGATGAAGATCATCAAGAAGACTTAGGTATCCATAGTTTAGATAGTGTGTTTTAGATCCATTTGTAAAGTTTAATATAGTTGATATGCTCAAGTGCACAACACACAAAAGATTTATGTTTTGGATTTGGTTTTCATGAATAGTAGATCAAAACAAGTTTACTTTATTTCTATGTATATTAGATATGTTCTAAATATACATACATGCTTTAAACTTGCTAGACAGACTTATTTTGACTATCCTATTCATGTATTGAAAAATCAAGTTTGATAAAAATACAAGTTTTGTTTTTGATAAAATTTGCAAGACTCAAAAATGAATTGATATGATTGATATATGTCTTGAAATTTTTATCACTAGTTTGTGTTTTAAAATAAAATGATAAAACAAGTTTTTATGGAAGTTTTAGAAAAGATATAAGTATTTTCAAAATATGTTTTTATCCAATTTTCTGTTCCAGACTTCAACCAAGTCGACTAGTAACCAGACTAGTCGACTAGGGCTGAGGTCGGTCGACCGGGTCAGTCGACCGACGTGCACAAATCTGTGCACGTTTGGAGACACTGGGACGGTCGACCGGGACGGTCGACCGGTCTGAGAGCAGAGCTCTCTGTTTGTTTGGGTCGACCGGGCCGGTCGATCGTGGTTGCCCAACGGTCACAATTCTGACCGTTGGCGGTCGACCGGACCGGTCGACCGCTGCCTGTCAGAGCAGCCAGCTCAGCTCTAACGGCTAGTTTTGTATTGGGCCTATATAAACCCCATCTCTTTGGGTTTTTGGCTAAGATTTTCAAGGAGAAAAATTTCTGGTTTCTAAAGTGTTTAAAACAAGTTTTCAAAAGTGTTTTGGGCTTTAAACTTCCAATTTGATTTGTGTTTTGGGTTTTTGGAAAATCAAAGAAAACTAGGTTTTGGGATTTTGATTTGATCTTTCATTTTCTATCTTTCACAAGAGACTTCCCAATTAGTTTTTCTTTGTTGCTTGTTTCCAAAAACACCTTGTTTCCACACTTGAGCTATCTTCTATCCTAATCTATTTAGGATCTTTGTTTTGTGGAAAAAGAAAAAGGAAAGAGCTTTGTGGTTGAAAGAGACCACCTATTGTAAACACTTGATTTCTTGGTTGCTCCCTCTTTGGTAGAGGTTGAGGTTGTGATTTGGGTTGTTGGTTTGCTCCCTCTATTGTGAGGTGGAGATTGGTGTTTACTCCCTCTTGGTTAGGTAGAGTTGGTGGTTGGTTTGTATCCCTCAAGTGTGAGGTGGATTGTTGGTTGTATTGGCTACGGGCCTACCCCTCGGTTGTGAGGTGGTTGTTTGAGAGAGGAGTTCGGTACTCCATTGTTGTAAAAATCCTTCTCGATGAAGGTTCCCTCGGTGGGAGTCCTCGGTGGACGGTATAGTGGATTGGAAATCCTACACGGTTGTGTAGGCGGGGATGTAGAGCAAGGGTGCTCGAACCTCGAAACATATCATTGTGTTTACGTTTGATCCACTTGTCTCTAAACTCTCTCTCTTTATATTGTGTAAAGCATAGTTCATATTGTCATATCATATCTATTTGCTTGTGTTGTGCCTTGCATAATTCACATTGCTATATCTTATATGCTTGGTTGTTTGTGTGTGCCTCACTTATACTTAATCAACAAGAGCTTCACATAGCACCTCAACCCATTCAAGGGGAATCAAGAGGAGTTAGTCCAGAGCCCTTCACGGGGAATTCGGCTACACTTGTTGATTGTACTAAGTGTGATTGCAAAATTTGCATTAGCTTCCGCATTTAGCGCACTTAGTTTTGCATTTAGTTTTAGATTAGTACTAACACCTATTTACCCCCCCTCTAGGTGTTCTTTCAATTGGTATCAGAGCTAGTGCTCCTGATACTTAGGCTTAACATCCTAAGAGTGAGATCCATTTGCTTGCTAATCTTTTGTTTGCATTTGCTTGTTTGCACACATATAGTTTACCACGGCCTTCATGACCCCACCTATGTTTGACCCTTCCAACATTCATGTTTGGAAGATTAGAATGACTGTTTATTTACAAATCCTAGGTCATAAAGTTTACCTTGCCATTACCAAGGAATCCTTCTTTAGTGATAGCAATCATATAGGGGCCAATGCACAAGCCCTTGAGGCCATTAGAAGCACACTTTCAAAAGAATATCTTATACATGTTTCTAATATTGATTCCGCTTTTGTAGTGTGGAATATGTTGACAACAACCACCACCTCCGAGCTTCAAGTGCCAAATTAACCGGAGGAATCTAGTGGAGAATCCGATTCACAATGCTTCATGGTCCAAGGGAATGACTCCCTTGAGGTACACTCGGAAACTCCATTAGATTGTGATGATGATGCTAGTTCTTCAAATGATCATATTGATGCCCATGCTTTGAATGAAGAACTTTCTATTGTGTGTGAAAAATTAATAGAAAATATAATTTGTTGAAAAAGAAGAGTCTAGGAATTGAAAAAGAAAATAAACATTTGCATTCTAGACTTAACAATGCTTTGCAAGAGAAGGTTGAGGTCTATAATGAAAGGGATTCATTGAGATCTCAATTAGAACTTGTACTTAAAGAAAATGAGTTTTTAAAATCTAAAAATGATTGCCATGATATTTTGAAGAAAAATGAAAATTTGTCTTCAAAAATTGATTTTGTTTTAAAAGAGAATGTTGCTTTGAAAAATAAAATTATTTCCATTTCAAATGATTTAGATGTGTGTTTAAAGAAAAACATTGTTTTGCAAAATAAGATTGATGAACATGTTTGCCATGCTAGCGTAGTTTCACCTAGATCACCCCTTGCATGCTCCACTTCTTCTATGATTAAAATGATATAAACATGTTGAAGAAGAAAATGGATTGTTTGGGCTCCACTATGAGCCAATGTGCTAAGAACCATACACGCTTGGAATCCTTGGTTCGTAAGAAACAAGTTTCAACTTTTATGCATGCACACCCTCCACGGCATACACATGCTCCACACGGACACCATCAACACATGTATGCTCATGTGTACACATGTACACATTGTGGCCGAAAAGGCCATCTTACTAAATTTTGCCATGATCGTTTACAAGTTGAGAATTTAGCAAAGAAGTTTGTTTGGGTTAGAGAAGGTACTAACCCCCATGGACCCAATAAGATATGGGTACCAAAGACCACCCCTCCTATTATTTTTGATGTAGGTGTGGGCTCTCAAATGACGTGAGAGTGATGACACCTTGGAGTGGCGTTCCGTGCTTAAAGGAAATCAATTGGATGCATCACTTTCAAGGGAAGGTTTGGTGGAGAGGATCACCATGTTTTGGAGAACTAGAGCGGTGCCCTCATTGGTTTTGGTATCGAATCTCTAACTCCTTATATTTACATGCTTTCCATGTTTATCTCTCATCGCATGATTTGATGTTTAGTGATCATCATGAATATGCCATGTTAATTAGATTAGTGTTATACTTATTAGTTGGTTGAAACATCCATGTTTTATATGGACTTATATTTTTGTGTTTTCACCTTGGTTAAACTAATTTGTATGACCTAGATCTAATGCACATGCATGTACATATTGATCATATATGATTTGTATTTCATATCTTTGATGTTTATAGCATGTTTCATTATTTGGTGATTAGTATGATAATGCCATGCTCATTAGATCCTTGACATGCATGTATAGCATTTTGAGACACCTATGTTTATATGAACCCATACTTAGTGTTCTCACCTTTGTTTAAGCTATAATGTATATCATGAATCTAATACATGTGAATTTACATAGTAATCATATTTTAATTTTATCATGATGATTTCTGTATGTGTTTTAGTGCTTCATGTTAAGATTACTAGTTTAGATGTTAGTTTTCATTAAGACTAGTTATATACTTGTGCATATAGTGGGCCACAAATAAATTTATATATGTTTGAGCTTGAATGCTTATTTGAACCCATTAGATGTGCTAGTATAGTCTAGTTTTGATGATTCATACATTTTAAACTTGTATTCCCATTTTGGATTTGTTTTATGAGTTTTCACTTCATGTATATGTTTGTATTGCCAAACTTTAAGGCATACATGTGTACCCCTTGAGTCATTTGCCTTTCATGCAAATCTATATATGGACTCAACCGTGTTTAGGGATATGTATTATACTTATTGTGTTGACAATTCATACATATACCTTGAAATGAAATTTGTTTTGGTTTTTCTTGATTTTGTGTTTAATTGTTTGACTTCATGTATATGTCTATCTTGTCCAAACTATTGATTATACATGTACATCCTTTTGAGCCACGTGCCTTCATGCATATACATTTGTGGACTCGTTGTGTTTGGATATGTATGTACACCTTAATTTGTATAGGACATACATATACCTTGAAGATTAAATAAGTTTTAATGATTTTCATGTTTTCGTGTTTTAAGGAATATTGAGCTTAATTGCCAATCTTTCATGATTATGATCTTCACATTGTACTTGTACACTCACATTTATTGTTTACTCATGTGTTTGTTTTCATGAGTCATATTTATGCTTAATTGATTATGAGTGTTGACTATTTTGTGAATTTCATATTTTCATGATATATATTTGTTTTTATTCCTTGCTTGAAGGATTTCGCACTAGTTAACAAATTTTTCATTTAACTAGTTACGGTATTCTTCAATTTGGTAGTGATTTTCAAACTAAGTTTATTTTCAAATCTATTTTTTGAAAACCCCTACCATCTAAGGGCGGTTGGAAGGGAGATCATGTTCATGTATGCTTTACAAGTGAAAATCATTTAAAACTTGAACCATGATTGGGTGGTAGATTATATGAGATATACTCTTGATTATTATTGTTGATCCAATTGGTATCATTGAAATCTTTCAATTGGTATCAATTTTGACATTTTTGGTATACTCATATATTTGTTTATGTATGTATGCTTCAATTTCAATGGTATCAATTTCTATCGGTATCTAATTTTCATACATATATGTTTTATTTGTGCTCAAGATATATATTTGCACAAATCTTGTTTATGCTTAAGCTTGAATGTTTAAATGAATATCTTACTTCAATTGATTTAGTTTTCAATTGGTATCTTATTTCAAGCCTATGCATATGTTTTGTTTGTATTTCAAAAAGGGGAGAAAATTTAATTTTGTCTTTCAATTGGTGATTTTTCAATTAGTATTTGTTTCCCACTCCCTTACTTTATGATTGAAAATTTCATGTTGGTATCATATGTTTAATATGAAAAGTATTTACAATTGGTATCAAAATTTTGTTTAAACATTCAAAATTTATTATGTTTAATATCAATTGGTATCAAGATTTTTCATGTGTTTTGTTTAAAATTGGTATCAATATTTTTCTTTTTTGTTTCCTTTCAATTGGTACCTTAATTGATTGTCACCCCTTATTGACCTTGTTTTTGTTTTAGACAAAAAGGGGGAAGAACATTGTTTGTATTGTTTTGATTGACTTAAAAGGGAGAAAGATTTTTACCCCTCATTTTATTGTTTTTGATTGATTACCCCTTTGTTGATGAGTGACAAAAAGGGGGAGAATAATTTGATATGTTTTATATATGCATACTTATGTTTTTGCATATATTAAGTTTTATTGGTATCTAGAGCATCTAGTGTTTTGTTAATGTTTTATAAATTTAATTGGTAAGTAGAGCTTCTAGAATATGTTTTATGCATGTTGATGCATACATGTTTATATGCATACTTATGTTTAGTTTTTCTCATGTTTATCAATAGATATGCATATATGTTTTGTTTTGCAAATGTATGGAGATAAGAACTTGATGACTTTTATGATTATTTGACATGTTGTATTTGCATACATGTCATACATTTGCATACATATTTATGAGCTTCATTGTCATATATTTTTTATCTGTTTATGCATGAGTTAAGGGGGAGCTTCTTTGAAGCTTAACTTTAATCCATGCATATATAACTCCATGAGTTTTATCATCATCAAAAGGGGGAGATTGTTGGCCCAAAGGCCTTCCACCCAAGTTTTGATGATGATTAACTCATGTAGTTATGTTTACTAATAATCTTGTGTTGTTTAAGTTTCAGATCATTAACCAAGATATTAGTTGGTGATTAGCTTCAATAAGGAGTTTAGAAGCTTTTCATGATGATTCCGGTGCCAAAGCTTAAAGATCATTCCTTAGCACTTTGTGGATCAAGATTTTGGAGCAAGTCTACTTGAAGGTGAAGATCATCAAGAAGACTTAGGTATCCATAATTTAGATAGTGTGTTTTAGATCCATTTGTAAAGTTTAGTATAGTTGATATGCTCAAGTGCACAACACACAAAAGATTTATGTTTTGGATTTGGTTTTCATGAATAGTAGATCAAAACAAGTTTACTTTATTTCTATGTATATTAGATATGTTCTAAATATACATACATGCTTTAAACTTGCTAGACAAACTTATTTTGACTATCCTATTCATGTATTGAAAAATCAAGTTTGATAAAAATACAAGTTTTGTTTTTGATAAAATTTGCAAGACTCAAAAATGAATTGATATGATTGATATATGTCTTGAAATTTTTATCACTAGTTTGTGTTTTAAAATAAAATGATAAAACAAGTTTTTATGGAAGTTTTAGAAAAGATATAAGTATTTTCAAAATATGTTTTTATCCAATTTTCTGTTCCAGGCTTCAACCAAGTCGACTAGTAACCTGACTAGTCGACTAGGGCTGAGGTCAGTCGACCGGGTCGGTCGACCGACGTGCACAAATCTGTGCACGTTTGGAGACACTGGGACGGTCGACCGGGACGGTCGACCGGTCTGAGAGCAGAGCTCTCTATTTGTTTGGGTCGACCGGGCCGGTCGACCGTGGTTGCCCAACGGTCACAATTCTGACCGTTGGCGGTCGATCGGACCGGTCGACCGCTGCCTGTCAGAGCTGCCAGCTCAGCTCTAATGGCTAGTTTTGTATTGGGCCTATATAAACCCCATCTCTTTGGGTTTTTGGCTAAGATTTTCAAGGAGAAAAATTTCTGGTTTCTAAAGTGTTTAAAACAAGTTTTCAAAAGTGTTTTGGGCTTTAAACTTCCAATTTGATTTGTGTTTTGGGTTTTTGGAAAATCAAAGAAAACTAGGTTTTGGGATTTTGATTTGATCTTTCATTTTCTATCTTTCACAAGAGACTTCCCAATTAGTTTTTCTTTGTTGCTTGTTTCCAAAAACACCTTGTTTCCACACTTGAGCTATCTTCTATCCTAATCTATTTAGGATCTTTGTTTTGTGGAAAAAGAAAAAGGAAAGAGCTTTGTGGTTGAAAGAGACCACCTATTGTAAACCCTTGATTTCTTGGTTGCTCCCTCTTTGGTAGAGGTTGAGGTTGTGATTTGGGTTGTTGGTTTGCTCCCTTTATTGTGAGGTGGAGATTGGTGTTTACTCCCTCTTGGTGAGGTAGAGTTGGTGGTTGGTTTGTATCCCTCAAGTGTGAGGTGGATTGTTGGTTGTATTGGCTACGGGCCTACCCCTCGGTTGTGAGGTGGTTGTTTGAGAGAGGAGTTCGGTACTCCATTGTTGTAAAAATCCTTCTCGGTGAAGGTTCCCTCGGTGGGAGTCCTCGGTGGACAGTATAGTGGATTGGAAATCCTACACGGTTGTGTAGGCGGGGATGTAGAGCAAGGGTGCTCGAACCTCGAAACATATCATTGTGTTTGCGTTTGATCCACTTGTCTCTAAACTCTCTCTCTTTATATTGTGCAAAGCATAGTTCATATTGTCATATCATATCTATTTGCTTGTGTTGTGCCTTGCATAATTCACATTGCTATATCTTATATGCTTGGTTGTTTGTGTGTGCCTCACTTATACTTAATCAACAAGAGCTTCACATAGCACCTCAACCCATTCAAGGGGAATCAAGAGGAGTTAGTCCAGAGCCCTTCACGGGGAATTCAGCTACACTTGTTGATTGTACTAAGTGTGATTGCAAAATTTGCATTAGCTTCCGCATTTAGCGCACTTAGTTTTGCATTTAGTTTTAGATTAGCACTAACACCTATTCACCCCCCCTCTAGGTGTTCTTTCAATTAGTATTAGAGCTAGTGCTCCTGATACTTAGGCTTAACATCCTAGGAGTGAGATCCATTTGCTTGCTAATCTTTTGTTTGCATTTGCTTGTTTGCACACATATAGTTTACCATGGACTTCATGACCCCACCTATG
This sequence comes from Agave tequilana, assembly GCA_038442645.1. Taxonomy (NCBI): domain Eukaryota; kingdom Viridiplantae; phylum Streptophyta; class Magnoliopsida; order Asparagales; family Asparagaceae; genus Agave; species Agave tequilana. The sequence goes on from JAVJIF010005470.1 coordinate 121,631, forward strand.
TTTGACCCTTCCAACATTCATATTTGGAAGATTAGAATGACTGTTTATTTACAAACCCTAGGTCATAAAGTTTACCTTGCCATTACCAAGGAATCCTTCCTTAGTGATAGCAATCATATAGGGGCCAATGCACAAGCCCTTGAGGCCATTAGAAGCTCACTTTCAAAAGAATATCTTATACATGTTTCTAATATTGATTCCGCTTTTGTAGTGTGGAATATGTTGACAACAACCACCACCTCCGAGCTTCAAGTGCCAAATCAACCGGAGGAATCTAGTGGAGAATCCGATTCACAATGCTTCATGGTCCAAGGGAATGACTCCCTTGAGGTACACTCGGAAACTCCATTAGATAGTGATGATGATGCTAGTTCTTCAAATGATCATATTGATGCCCATGCTTTGAATGAAGAACTTTCTATTGTGTGTGAAAAATTAATAGAAAAATATAATTTGTTGAAAAAGAAGAGTCTAGGAATTGAAAAAGAAAATAAAGATTTGCATTCTAGACTTAACAATGTTTTGCAAGAGAAGGTTGAGGTCTATAATGAAAGGGATTTATTGAGATCTCAATTAGAACTTGTACTTAAAGAAAATGAGTTTTTAAAATCTAAAAATGATTGCCATGATATTTTGAAGAAAAATGAAAATTTGTCTTCAAAATTGATTTTGTTTTAAAAGAGAATGTTGCTTTGAAAAACAAAATTATTTCCATTTCAAATGATTTAGATGTGTGTTTAAAGAAAAACATTGTTTTGCAAAATAAGATTGATGAACATGTTTGCCATGCTAGGGTAGTTTCACCTAGATCACCCCTTGCATGCTCCACTTCTTCTATGATTAAAAATGATATAAACATGTTGAAGAAGAAAATGGATTGTTTGGGCTCCACTATGAGCCAATGTTCTAAGAACCATACACGCTTGGAATCCTTGGTTCGTAAGAAACAAGTTCCAACTTTTATGCATGCATACCCTCCACGGCATACACATGCTCCACACGGACACCATCAACACATGTATGCTCATGTGTACACATGTACACATTGTGGCCGAAAAGGCCATCTTGCTAAATTTTGCCATGATCGTTTACATGTTGAGAGTTTTTGTTTTAGAAAATACTGGTTTGGTTTTTTAAGCTTCAAAATATATATGTGTTTTATAAAACTTTATTTTAGAGCTTATTATCAAAATCATAGATATTTCACCATATATGTGTAGTGGATCATTTCCATACACACTAAGCTTCAAAAGGGTTTAAAATATCTTGTTTTTGTATATAGAGAAGTTTTGGTAAAATCAATTTTGAAAAATACAGATTTTTGTTTAAGCTTTAATTTCTATATTACAAAAATAGTTCAAAATATTTGTAATATGTTTTGATTCTTAATCAAACATTTTTGTATATCAAAGTATATTAATAAACTTATTTTGTAGAATTTATGAAAATTTACGGGATTTTGTTAAAGGTAAAAAGATCATGTTTTAATCCCTGAAAAATGTTAGACCAGGTCTTTTGCCGGTCGACCGCGACAGAAGTCAATCGACCGGTCAAGTCGACCGATGTGCACAGACGTGCATGACCTGTTTGGCTGGAGGGCCAATCGACCGACCCGGTCGACCGCCAGAAAGCTCTGCTCTCTGGATTTAGACCCGATCGACCGGATGGTCGACCGGTAGAGAGCTGCTGTCCTCTGTACCAGGTCTCTGTCGATCGGGCGGTCAACCGATTGCACAACGGTCAGAAATCTGACCGTTGGTCGGTGACCGGGTGATCGACTGACAGCAGGAATTCCTGCTGAGTTGTCCCCAACGGCTAGTTTTTGGAGCCTATTTATATGAGGCTGTTTTGGGCTGTTTTAAATAAGATTTGAAGTGGATTTTTGCGCTAATTTTCCTACCTCTCTAAGTGTTTATCTCCACTTATTTTAGAGCTAAAACTTCCATATTAAAATTAGAGTTTTTCAAGTGTGTTTTGTAAAAGAGATTTCTTAAGTTTTTTACCACAAATCCATCCTAATTTTTCTCACACATACTTGAGCTTTCCATTGCCATATCTATCCTATAGGGGAGTTATTGTGAGAGTGTTTTTAGGTGACCAGAGTGTTTTAGATCACTAAGTGTTCTATCTTTGTATTTGAGGAGGCGAACTTACGGGTTCGTGTTGTTTCGAGGTCTTGTGGGAGCTCGGTGTAGAGGTGCGGCTTTGGCAAGTTAGTGTACTTGCGTGTGTTGTTCTTGAGGAAGCAAGAGAGGGACTACTAAGTCAAAGGAGTTCTAGTGTGAACTCGTAGGTGTTGCGGCACCGAGTGATCCGGTGGGATCGATTCTAGTGGAAATCCTTCAAGTGTTGAAGGCGGGGAGGTAGAGCAAGGGTGCTCGAACCTCGAAATAAATCTCCCGTGTTTGTGATTTCCCTCTCTATCTCTCACTTGTGTTTATACCTTGCATGCTTATATTGCTTATCTCTTTATATGCTTGATATATCTTGTGCCTAATTGATATATGCTTGGGATTGTTTGGTCACACTTGTATTCAACCAAGAGAGCCAAAGCGGCACCTCAACTCTTATCTAGAGGAATTTTAGGGAGATAGTCCAGAGTTCTTCACTAAGAATTCAGCTACACTCTTATGTTATACCTTGTGTGTTTAGCTTAATAGTTTTAGTTTGCTTAAATAGTCTTTAATTCCGCATTAGTTTCCCATTAGATTAGCTTATCTCCTATTCACCCCCTCTAGGTGATTACAAGTGGTATCAGATCTTGGTGCTCTTGATTTGGGTCTAACAACCTAGAGTTAAATATACTCATTTTTAACTTATCTAGAGGAATCTTGAGGAGATAGTCCAGAGTCCTTCAGCCGGAATTTGGCTACACTCTTGTGTTATACCTTGTGTGTTTAGCTTAATAGTTTTAGTTTGCGTAAATAGTTTTTAATTTCACACTAGTTTCCCATTAGATTAGCTTATCACCTATTCACCCTCCCTCTAGGTGACTACAGATTCTGGCGAAACTAGGGGCCCAAATCAGAAACAAGGACCTGCAGCCGATAGGGGCGCGACGTGACAGTACGCAGCAGGCGGCGCGCGCCGCGCCAGCGCTCGGGCCAGGGTTAGTCCCCCTGGCCTCCTTTCTCCTGGTGCCTATAAGTACCCCCTGGGGTTCTTCAAATGGAGATATCCAGAGACTTAAGATAGTTTTCTTCTTCATGTTATAGTTTAGGGTAGTTTAGGTTAGTTGTTATTCTTCTTTCTCCTTTGTATTTTCTATTTCTTGTAGATCTTATAATAGGAGAGAGAGTGGTACATGGCTGAAAAGCAAGAGTGCTTGTAATAGAATATGACAATTTATGAAAGGTTCTCTCTTTACCTTTCTTTGTTTTCTTCTCTCTAACTCCTTTTATATGTTTAGCTAATTTTCTCTCATGGCAACTAACTACTAACCACTAACTTGCTAACTTCTTACTTGGTAATCTACATGAATCTAATAGCCTCTACTTGGCCTTGCTCTTGAAAGAGCCATTAATGGCTCATGATGATGGATTCTAACACTCTAACATCCTAACTCTCTAACAAGCTAATATTACTTTATTCTATGCTTACTCTTATTTAGTTTTGATGGTTTAAGTGAAGCTTGCACTTGTTTGTTGTGTTTGGATGTGAAGTTATCGTATGGGTCTTTCTTTGAAACGCTCTTGAACTAAGGACTAATAATGGCTAAGGATACATGTGAGGCAACTATCACTAAGATATTAGCAGGTTATTAGAGCTATTAGTAGTTAATAGTCATGAGTTTTCTTTCTCTTTTTACTTTGTTTTAGATATACAAACAAAAATCACAAAAATCTTTTCTTCTATGTTTCCCACTTCTTCGTGTTTCTCCGTACTCTTCTCTTTTGATTCTTTGTTTTCTTTTCTTTTGATTCTTTAAAACATTGAAGAAACTTTAACACACACGTGAACATTCCAGTAAAGCTTCTATTGCTTCCCATCCCTGTAGATTCGACCCGTTTAGCCTCTATGCTATAACGGAAGTATCGAGGAAGCCAAAGCATACGCACTTTAAATATTGATTTCTAAACATATACTTTTTGTGCGCGGTTTTCCCGATCAAATTTTGGCGCCGTTACCGGCGATGGGGACAGTTTGATTTCACATTTTAGTTAACTTTTCTTCTTTGTTTTTGGTGTGCAAGTCAAAGTATTTAGCATTACAGAAGTCCACACTTTCTCTTGTGTGGTTGGGTAAATTCTTGTATATTCTTATACTCTGCTGCTAATTTTTATTTATATTACCTGTGCACTGTAATAATTAAGAACTAAAATATGGAAATTGGATGCTTTAAAACAGTTTAGACATTTACATCTAGGCACGTGTCTATTTTCATTCCAATAAAATGTATTTTATTCTTGTGTTGTTATGATCTTAACGGAGGTGTACATATTGCATTGCATATAGTTAGGACAAACACGTGGGTGATTTACTCGCTTTGTGTGTTCATTCTTATCTATATTGCACACTTGCACGAATTGAACGTAAGGGCAAAACCCATTACAACATAAGGTGGGGAAGTCATTACCCTTCCTTAGCCCAAAAATCACCTCCCTACTCGCACAACCCAAGCCTAAATAAAATTTGCTAGACGTTGGCCCCTAAGGACATCTCAGACTTATTTAGAAGATTGACTTAAGGGGAAAATTGTTAGAGTTTGACTCTTGTCAAATCGGTGTCTAAGGTTGGGGATTGAGAGGCAAAACCTCAAAGAAAAGTGGTTTGGCATAATTAGGCCCGTTGCTCCGACACGGATATCTCCCACTGATCTTGCCTCTACTTGGCCGATTAACATGTGGTCAGATTCCGACAATGTATCCCCCGTGGATAGTCTAACCAGTTAGGAGTCATCTAGGTCTAAGTCAACCCTAGCATAGACTTGTTTTTTTCTTTTTCTTTGTTTGTTTGTTTGTTTGTTTGTTTGTTTTTGTGAATTGTGAAATGGATTTTAACAACAACATTTTTTTCAATCCTAATATGAATTCATATTTCACCCCGACCTCATTTGACTTGGATAACTCCAACCCGGCTATGTACAACATGAGCCAATCATATATGCCAAATTGGGATTATCCGACTCAATATATGCCCTAATCTCAATACTATGAACAAGACTGGACTAATCATTATCGCTCTTCACAGAGTCAGTGGGGATACAACTCTCCCGAGTCATATGGTCAACCACCTTACCAACATCCAACTTCATATACTCCTTCTCCTGAACAACCATTAGAAGAACCAATTGACTGGGAAAAGAGGATGGAAGCCTTAGAGAAACTCGAGCAACGAATTCAAAATCTAGAAGACTCAAAATCCTATCAAAGTTTTCAAATTCAAGATCCTTACTCTATTTTCCATGTCCCACAGCAAGAAGAACATACTGACTTCGAAAAGAGTACAGAATCCATGATTCAATTCCAAAGCGATTCTTTCAATATGATAGAAGCTAGACTTAGTCGATTGGAAAACATGTGTAGGAATAAGAAAACTCTCCCCACATAATCTTTGACTACTACTAATACTTCTAATCATATTTATGAAAACCTAGAATCATGGAATCTTGAAGATTTTGACCAAGATTCAATTTCACCACAAAATCTTAAACTTGACCAATATTAACCCATTGACAAATTGGCAAGTTTTCATTTTAATGAAATTGAACTTGAATATGAATGTGAACCCGACCCAAAACTTTGTGATTCAATTCCAATCTTTGAATTTATATTGACTCCGGCACCCTTACCCAAGTTGGACACATTGCCCGAGCCAACATTGATTCCTGTATCTATGGATTTAGAAATTGAGCCACTTCTTTTTGATAGTCAAATTTCATTGATGGAACAGAATATGAAATTAAATTCTTTGATTTAGACTCAACTCATGAACCTAAACCGACTCTCGAACCCAAATTTGATTTCTCCGAGTTAGTATTGGTTCCCGAACTCTTCATTTCAAAAATCAAATCATCCATTACATAAAATCACATTCTATTGTTAGACCAAGGTATTGAACAGAATGACTTAGTGATGATCTTCCAAGATTGGTCATGTAAAGGGAATAATTTTCATGATAGGATCTTGCATGATCCTATTAATATTAGGGATTGTAGATATGTTAATAAAAAAGAGGTCAATAAAGGTGAATTCTGTGAGCCACCACATTATCCTTATTGGATCGCAACGCTTGGCCCAATCAGACCACCACCGGAGCCACCACCATGAGGTAATTTTCTTTCCCTTCCCATTTGCTTCATATATATACACATTCACGACACATTGAGGACAATGTATGAAATAAGTATGAGAGAGGATTTACTAACATAGTTAGTTTTATATTTTCTTTCTTTTACACTTCTTTTTAGGAACTTTTTAAAAATTTTCTTTTGTATTTGAAGTAAGAGAATTAGTTTTGGTTTATTTTTAAGAAGATTAAGATTATCTTAGGAATTAAGAAGACCTAAAATTATGAAGTTTTAAACCTAGTCAAAATAATAGATCTTATTTAAATTTTAGGATAAGAAAGTAAGATTGAAAAGATAATTTGATCTTGAATTTTTTGCCTTAGATTTATGCACTTCACACTTACACAATTTTTTGGATTGAAACAAAGACTGAAAATGCCATAAAAATTATATATATATAAAATGATAATTGAATTTTTAGTTTTAGATATTATTTTTTAATATTTTAGATTTTTCATGACTTTCTAGATTTTTCAGAATTTTTCTACAAAATCTCCAAAACTGGTGTTGGTCGGCATCACTGACCGATTCCCATATTTTTAGTTTTCAAACAGAATTGAATTTTTAGAAACTACTTTCACGTTACTTCTTAGAATTTTATTTTCTATCTAAATACATTTTTTGGGATTTTTCTAAATTTATCAAAATTTGACCGATTCTGGTGTCTGCCGATATCACCAGAAGATTTCAGGATTTTTAATTTAAAAACTAGATTCAATTTCTCGAATCTGATTTCACTACGCATCGTAAAATAATATTTACTATTTTAAAGAATTTTTTGGAGCGTTTCTGATACAGTCAAATTTTTGCCCTATTAAAATAATGATATGATTTACCATCCTTTTTTTCTTACTTTTTCCATCTCTACTCCCGTACTTTATACTCTCAGGATATTCTATTAAATTAATTATTTAATAATAATTTTTTAATTATTTTTTCTTTTTCTTTATTTTTTTTCCTTTTCATTTAATTTTCTTTCTTTTTCTTCTTTTCTTTCCTTCCCATTCACTCCACCTCCATACCCTGCGCTCCCCTTTTTCTGCAACCGCTGCCTGCAGCAACAGGGCATGATGGGCTACTGTTGCAGCCCATCTCCCCCTATCCTATTTCATCATCACCTTTTCCTTCTCCTCTCCATTAAAACCCCTTCTTCTTCCTTCTCCTTTCCATTTCCATTTCAAACTCTAACACTTCAGCCAACCCATTCCCTCATCACCACCGCCACCTCCACCATCACCGCCGGCCATCACCTTCCCCACACCCCCTCTCCTCTCCTCCACCTCCTTCATCTTCCACTAACAACCTATCACCTTTAATTTCAAACAAACCCATCACCACTACTTCCTTTCCTTCTCCAAAATTCACCACCATCTCCATCAATTCCATCACTCCCACCACCCCATCATCACCTCCTCCTCCTCCTCTAACTCTCCACCAGCTCCAACAACCACCACAAACCACCACCACCACAAACAACCACCACCACCAACCACTCCTCCACTAATACATCAAGCCTTCTCCCCTCCCCGGGGCAGCCGCGTCGCCTCCCCCCATCTCCAACGGCGCCATCGCCTCCCCAGGGCCGCCGGCGGTGGCCGGCCGCCGGCCACCGAACCCCCCCTCCATCTTTCTTTCTTCTTTCTTTCTTTCTTTCTTTTCTTTTCTTTATCATTTCTCTCTTTTTCCCCTTTTCCAAATATACCACTTTTCTCACATTCCCTAAATACCCTCCACTTCACCACCAAATTACTTATCCAAAATTTCAATCATACCCCTCCCCTTTTAATTCTTATTTTCCTCTTCTAAAAATACCCTATACTCTCTCTCCTCTCTCTCTCTCCTCTCTCTCATTCCCTCTCTAATATATTTATAATATTTATAATATATATGAATATATTTTAATATATAGTATGGGCTAGTGGCTTGCTCGCTCGTATTTGTGGACTTCTCGGATTTTAACCCGGTATTTCATTCCGGTATTAGACGAGTACATTTCTTGCTTTATTACCATCATTCATGTCTAATAATTATTATCTTGCTTTTAATATATGATGTCTCTTTATGCAAGTTGGTATATGTTATATAAGTAATTTCTAAAATTATCATGTTTTATAAATAGCTGTAGGCCGTTATTATAATTTGTGGAACTGGTATTATACTGGGTATGCCTAGATCTGCTCCCGCTTTACTCGGCTTCGCATGGCTAATTAAAAAATAAATTTATTATTGTTATAACTATGGTTGTGAAGAGTTTGAAATGTTTATACTGTTCTCCTGTACCATGTTACGTGACCGGTTGATTCCTGATATTTGATGTTGTGACTCTCACCGACCTATTAGTTACCTGACCCTGACATGTATACACCTGATACCTGACACCTGATAAATAACACTTGACAGTTGACATGCTATCACTCACTTGACATGTTATCACCTGGTACTAGTACACTTGACCTGATATTGTGATACCTGACTGGTTACTGTTATACCTGACACCCGTATTATATTGCATATTCATGACTATCATTTTTACGGGGACTTGGCATGATTATTATACTATTGCCTGATCGGGGAGGAACCAACACCTGAAAATGTGCCTTTATGAAATCAGTGTAATTATGTATGTATGCTAATGTTCCCTCAATACTTCCGTTATAGTATTGGCTTAACGGGTCGAATCCACAGGGACAGGAGGCGATAGAAGTATTAACAGTTTATGTTCACGTCGGTTGTTAACAAGTTCTTCTTTGTTAAAAGAATGAAAAAGAAAATAAAAGAAAAGAAATCCAGAAGTGATAGGAAGAGAGGGCAATGAAAACGGTGATGTGAAATCAAGGAGAAGTGATTTGGAAAACAAAATAGAAAAGAAGAAGAAACAAAGGTGAACTAAGAAGTTGGTGAATACATCGATAATAAAATGATAAAAAGGTTTTGAAAATGATTCTTAAAACAAGATAAAAGAAAACTCATGGCTACTAACTACTAAGTGCTCTATTAACCATGCTAACCTCTTAGTGATAGTCGCCTCACATGAATCCTTGGTCATCACTAGTCCTTAGCTACAAGAGACGATACAGACCATGGCTCATAAAATTGTTCTTCTATATTCAAATAACACATCCATACCACACAACAAGTTGCAAGCTACTATTAAATCATCAAAACCGGTTAGAGGTGAGCATGAAATAAAGAAGACATTGCAAGTTAGCAAGTTAGTAGGTTAGGTGTTAGAAATATTAGAATGTTAGAATCCATCATCATGAGCCATCAATGGCTCTTGCAAGAGTAAGGCCTTATAGAGGCTACTAGATTCATGTGAATTATCAAGTAAGTAGTTAGATGGTTAGTGGCTAGTAGTTAAATTACCATGTGAAGAAAAGTTAGCTAAGCATCGTGTAGAAGATGGAGAAGATTACAATGGAGAAGAAAGGAGACACCTTTATATAGATTGTCACCATCTATTACATCAATATCTCTCTATCTCTCTCTGAATCTCTCAGCCCTACTATAAGATCTATAAAAGAAAACAAAATACAAAATAAAAGAGAAGAAAAATCCTAATCTACAACTAAAAGAGACAAACCTAGCCTAATTCTAAATCTGCTTGCGTTCCTAGCCTCTGCAGAGGTATTTATATGCAAAAGAGGGTTCTAGATGACGAGACGAGCCCACGCGTCGAAAATTGACGCGTGGGCCCACCACATTGCCGCGGAAACGCTGCTATTGCCGCATTTCCATGGCAAAACCAGGGACTTGGTCCATGGTTTTGGCGTGGAACTTCTCCTGGCTTCGAGGACCTTCCTAGTATAATCGGATTCTGGTATTTTTCCCCCAGAGATTCGTCTGACGTGCGCAAGGGTCTAGGTTCAATGCATCTTCTAGAAGCTCCCTTGCTTGGCCTCCAAGAAATCCAGATTTAATTAGCCGAAAATGGGTTTAATTAAGCTCTTATTACCCTTTTGCCCTCCTTGTCTTGATTATCTGCAAGAGAGACCAAAACATGGTTTAGACTGATATTTTATTCATAAATCAGCAGGAAAATGCGATATAATAATGCAGAACTGTAGACTAATCACACCCCCACACTTATCTTTTGCTCGTCCCGAGCAAAACAAGAAAAGAAAAACTATACTACAAATGTTATTATACTACTTTCGTAGGTGACGTGATTGCGCTGAGCGTGTTCAACAAGCCGTTAAACCTCTAGGTTTCCCGTAGAGGAGGAGTTTTATCTCCTGAGGGTTTTCAGGGGATTGCACCCACAAAATTCATAAAGAAAGAAGGCAAATGTTAGTATTTTGAAAACACATTTTGAAAGAGACAAGTTTTTGAAATATTTTTGCAAAAATATAAGCGATCTAAGATCATAAGTCCACCAAAATTATTCTCCCTTAATCTTAGACTATATGCAAGATCTTGTCTTCAATTAAACTAAGAATTTAAAATTGGATCGAATATTTTATCCTTCATAAAACATAGATAATATGCACTTTGTGATAGTGAAGATTTCTGAGTTTTCAATTAAACTATATATATATATATATATATATATATATATATATATATATATATATATATATATATTCCCTTCCCTTAGTTTTCTTAGACTTTCTAGTTCACCAGGGTAGTGAGCCTTTAACCGATGACTCGCAGACCAAACGATTTTAGGGCACTAGATTAGAAAACATCCCTTGGGTTTAAGGACTCGAGTAAACAAGGCCACAAAACTAAGAGAGATTATTTGTTTCTTATGACCACCGTTAAGCGTGAATAATCATACTTCTTGAGGCATAGTTATCCAGCTTAATAAATAATTTTTTTCTTCGTATATATTTATTTTTTGCTTTATGGCATTTTAGGTCTTTGTTTCCATCCCAAAATGTGTAAGTGTGAAGTGCATACTATCTAAGGCAAAAAATTCAAGATAAAATTATCTCTCCAATTTATCTTACTTAGCCTATAATTTTAAACAAGATCCATTATTTCGACTAGGTTTAAGATGTCATAATTAAGGCTTCCTTAATTTCTTAGATCATCTTAATTTTCTTAAAAATAGATCAAAACTTTATCTCTTGTGTCAAAAAGTTTTTTAAAGAAAGAGAAAAATCCTATACAAAAAGGAAAGATTTCTAAAAGTATCCTAAAAGAAATGAAAAAGAAAGAAAATCTAAAAAACTCTATGTTAATAAACCCTCCCCCACACTTATCTCATGCATTGTCCTCAATGCATCGTGAATTTATGTATGCATGAAACAAATAGAGAGGGAAGAAAAAATTACCTCAAGGTGGTAGTTCCGATGGTGGTCTGATTGGTCCAGGAAATGCGGCCCATTCCAATTTGTGTGGAGTTCGGAGGAACCCACCAGAGACCTCTATAATACAACCCAGTAAAATGATGTATACATGAATGATTTTTATTAAGAATTTTACCCCATCTAATTTCCAAATTTTCAAAATAATTTCTAAGTCAATTTTATGAACATCTTTGTCCCAAAATGGAGTATGAAAAGATGGAACGATTGATTTGGGCTCAGGAAGTACATGAACTAATATCGACTCAGGAATTTGACTTAAGTCAAGTAAAGGCTCAGGAGTCCAAATTGATTCAGGAATCGGGTCCAAATCAAAAATTGAAATCCTATTCCACATTTATTTCCCAACGGAATGTGACTTTCTAGGATTGGTGATTCAAGTTCAAGAATGACAGGTATGGGAATCAAAACTGACTCTAAAATATTGTTCAAGTTGGGTAACAAAACAGAAGTCAATATTGATTCAAGAATTTGAACTGAATCACAAATTTGAGAATCGAAGTCACATTCTTTTCTAAGTTCAATTTCTTTGAAAGAAAAACTTGCCAATTTGTCATTGGGATATTCAAAAGTATGAAATTGGTCAAGTTTAATGTGTTGATCATAAAAGATTGGCGATTCAATTTCACGATGGATTGGCACAGGATCCAATGTTGACTCGGGAAAAAGCCTGAAATCAGGTAAAAATACCTCAGTCATTATGTAATCAGGCAGTGAAATTGAATTACCAAGTTAAGGTTCAAGATCATATTCATGCTCAAGTCCAATCTTAGAAAAGGATAACTTGCCAAAATGTCAATGGGATTTTCAACATTTAAAGTTTGGTCAAGTTCAGATGGGTGTGCTGAAATTGAATCTTGGTTTTCAAAATAATAAGAGTCCTGGGTCAGATCAATAGAATTAGGGATATCTGAAATAGTCAAAGGTTGACTCAATTGTGTTTCAAACATATTGATAGACTGGGCAGAAGATTTTTGAAATTATAGTGCGGACTCCTGCATGTTTTCTATACTTTTTTCTAGATGTGATGTTTCTTCAAGTGTATGCTCTAGAATGGGACTGTAGGAATCTTGATTTCCAAAACAGCAAGAGTCCTGGGTCAAATCGATAGAATTAGAGATATCTAGATTGGTCAAAGGTTGAGAAGAGAGAGTTTCTTCATTCATATAAATGTTGACCAATTGACTCAATTGTGTTTCCAACCTATCGATGGACTGAGAAGAAGATTTTTGAAACTGTAGTGCGGACTGTTGCAAAATTTCTATACTATTTTCTATATGTGATTTTTCTTCAAGTGAATGGTCTAAAAAGGGAGTATAAGAATCTTAGTTTTGGAAAGATAGTGAAGATTGTGAGTCCAACATGTTTTGAGATTGAAACTTGGACTCACGCAAGAGTTCCTTACTCGTTTCCAGGGTAGATGGTTGTTCATTATGAGGAGGTGGAACTGAGTAAGACTCTTGAAAATATTGTGAAATTGGAGAGGCCATCATTTTCTGTAATTGTCGCTCGGCCTCTTGCAGGTTGGCATCTATACTCTTTTCTAATTTAGATTTTTCTTCAATTGGTGGTTCTAGGAAAGGAGTATAGGAAGCAAAATTGGGAAATGAATATTATAGATATTGTGAAGAATGTGGATAAGGTAGTTGAAAATTTGACTCGGGGGAGGTGAATCCCCATTAACTCTGTGAAGAGTAAAAATTATTTTGGAAATTATGGTTATAAGACTGGGGGTATGGGTTGTATTAATTTGGATAAGTCCAACCCAGTGTATTTGATTGGTTCATATTGTAAAAAGATGGGTTGGAATTATCGAAATCAATTGGGGTCATTGTGAAATATGGATTCATATTAGGATTGAAAGAATTGTCGTTGTTGAATTCCATTTCACAAACAATCACAAACAAAAAAAAAGAAAAAGAAAAAGCAAGCAACAAACAAAAAGAAAAGAAAAATCAAAACCAAGCCTAAACTAGGGTTGACCTAGACCTAGACGACTCCTAACTAGTCGATTAGCCGAGGGAGGTTATTGTATGAATCCAACCACAAGCTAATCGGCCTGGTAGGCGCAAAATACGTGGGAGGTATCCGTGCGTAAGAAACAGGCCTTAATTACGCCAAACCATGGTATCTTCGAGGCGTAACCTCTTAATCTACAACCTTATACACCGATTTCACAAGAGTATGATTCAAAACAAGTTCTACCCTCGGTCAATCTCTTAATGAGTCTGAGATGTCCCTAAGGACCAACGTCTATCAATTTTTATTAGGGCTTGGGTTGTGTGAGTGGGGAGGTGGTTTTTGGGCTAAGGAAGGGTGATAAAATCCCCACCTTATCTTGTATGGGTTTTGCCCTTAAGTTCAATTCATGCAAGTGTGCAATATAGACAAGAATATAACACGAAAAGAGAGTAAATCACTCACGTATTTGTCCTATACTATATGTAATGCCATATATACACCGCAGTCCAGATCACAACAACAGAACAATATACAGTATATTGGAATTGAATTGACACGTGCCTAAATACAAATGTCTAAACCATTTTAAAAGCGTCCAAATACCATATTTTAGTTCTTAAATTTATTACAGTGTTCAGTCAATCAAAGCAGACATTTAACAGCAGAATATAACAATATATACAACTTGCAAAATCCCTGCAAAAGATGAAGTCAAAATGCCACAAATACGCCGCGTTTCCGCGACTTTCCTTTAGTTTTCGCGGCACAGTTATGCAAGCAGGGTCCTTGCTTTCTAGAGTAGGGACATGCAAGCAAAAGGAAAGTTCTGTAGTATTCAGTTTCTACAAAAATTTAACCTGCACACCAAAACAGAGAAGAAAATGTTAACAAAAACGTGAGTTTAAACCATTCCAATGCCCAGCAACGGCGCCAAAAATTTGATCGGGGCGGAACCAGCACCTGAAAATGTTTCTTTATGAAATCAGTGTAATTATGTATGTGTGCTAATGTTCCCTCGATACTTCCGTTATAGCATTGGCTCAACGGGTCGAATCCACAGGGACGGGAAGCGATAGAAGCATTAACAGTTTATGTTCACGTCGGTTGTTAACAAGTTCTTCTTTGCTAAAAGAATGAAAAAGAAAATAAAATAAAAGAAATCTAGAAATGATTGGTAGAGAGGGAGATAAAAACGGTGATGTGAATCAAGGAGAACTGATTTAAAAAACAAAATAGAAAAGAAGATGAAACAAAGGTGAACTAAGAAGTTGGTAAAAACATCGATAAGAAAATAATAAAAAGGTTTTGAAAATGATTCTTAAAATAAGATAAAAAAACTCATGGCTACTAACTACTAATTGCTCCACTAACCATGCTAACCTCTTAGTGAATGTTGCCTCACATGGATTCTTGGCCATCACTAGTCCTTGGCTTCAAGAGACGATACAGAGCATGGCCCATTAGATTGTTTTTCTTCATTCAAACAACACATCCATACCACACAATAAGTTGCAAGGTACTATTAAATCTTCAAAACCGGTTAGAGATGAGCATGAAATAAAGAAGATATTGCAAGTTAGCAAGTTAGTGGTTAGGTGCTAGAAATGTTAGAATGTTAGAATCCATCATCATAAGCCATCAATGGCTCTTGCAAGAGCAAGGCCTTGTAGAGGCTACTAGATTCCTGTGAAATTATCAAGTAAGTGGTTAGATGGTTAGTGGTTAGCAGTTAGATTGCCATGAGAAGAAAAGTTAGCTAAGTATCATGTAGAAGATGGAGAAGATTACAATGGAGAAGAAAGGAGACACCTTTACATAGATTGTCACCATCTATTACATCAATCTCTCTGAATCTCTCAGCCCTACTACAAGATCTATAAAAGAAAACAAAATACAAAGAAAAATCCTAATCTATAACTAGAAGAGACAAACCTAACATAATTCTAAATCTATTTGTATTCCGGGCCTCTACAGCGATATTTATAGGCAAAAGAGGGTTCTAGAAGACGAGACGAGCCCACGCGTCGAAAATTGACGGGTGGGCCCACCACATTGCGGCGGAAACGCGGCTATTGCCGCGTTTTCATGGCAAAACCAGGGACTTAGGTGCATGGTTTTGGCGTGAAACTTCTCCTGGCTTAGAGGACCTTCTAGTATAATCGGATTATGGTATTTTCACCCGGATATTCGTCTGACGTACGCAAGGGTCTAGGTTCAATGCACTTCTAGAAGCTCCCTTACTTGGCCTCCAAGAAATCTAGATTTAATTACCCGAAAATGGGTTTAATTAAGCTCTTATTATCCTTTTGCCCTCCTTGTCTTGATTATCTGCAAGAGAGACCAAAATACGGTTTAGACCGACATTTTATTCATAAATCAGCAGGAAAATGCGATATAATAATGCAGAACTGTAGATTAATCATTACCAGACTTCTGGTACTTCTGAACTCCTGTACTTCTGAACTCATGTATTCCTGAACCCCTGTAATAGGGAGACTCCTGATATTATGCTCCTGATATTATACTCCTGTTGATCTCCGTAATTGGATAATCATGAATATTGGATTACTGTGTACACTTGTGGACATTATCTTTGGGCAATATATATATAATAAGGTACTCAACTTACACTGGGGTGGGGCAAACTGATGGAAACCGGTATGATGTCATATTTATAATGTTGATATTTCTGAAGAGTCGTGTAGGACGCGTAATGATAAGTCCCCAGAAGCAGTAGCCTGATATTTGAAGTGTCGTGTGGGGCGCGTAATGATAAGTCCCCGAAGTAATAGCCTGTAATCCTAAGCTAGTCCCGGGCAGAGGCGGGGCCCACTATAAATATGAGTTATCAGATTTATCAGTTTCTAAATAATAACTCATTTTATTCATAAGTGGATTTATATGTGCCGGTAGCACATACAAAAGCATATGGATCGGATGAATAACATAAAATAACCAAACAATAATAATATTAGAAACGTGTGGTATTTGGTCTCTTTTTTGTTCGGGTCCTGGTACTCACATATCAGACTCGGGTAAGTTTTACAGAGTGCAAACTCTAGTATGGACTATAAGTGATGTGAGGCGCTAGTAGAGAGGCGATTGAAATATTAAACAGTATTGATTGTTATTATTGTATAACTCAAAATGCAACACCTTTTTATTCCAACTATAGTGTTATGCTCTTAGTTGACATCCTGTTTTATAACATATGACCTCTGTGATACCCTGATTACTCCAGACACACTGTAGTTCTGTTACTCTGAGGGCAACTCAAGTTGTATGAACTCAGATGTTGGCGACATGGGATATGTAGTATATAGATGAGGGTTTCCTTATTTGGATTATCCCCTTGACGTATCACTCTCGTGAATCCATAATCTGAGCTTATACAATTAGTATTGTCCATACTTATATTTATCGCATGTTTAATATATTTATCACTTGTTTATGTGTACCTATGCTCTCCATACTGTTTTCCATGCATGCTTTGTGATTCAGACTTATCGATATACATGTATTTACTTGATTTCAGATTTATTGTCGTTCCTTTAATTTCTTTTATAATACTTGTACCTGCATGCCTGAACCACATCACTTGATCATGTACACATGTGCCTGATATACACGCCACTTGGCTTTACCATATGTACTCGCGGGTTGCATCTGACAACCTTGGATTCTCATGTCCAGATCCAGGAGCCTGGACCATGGTGGCCTTGTTGTAGCTGATCAAGTGCGCAGCGGATCCTTCCGTGGCGATCAGAGGGTAGCAGAAGCTTGGACGTCATCGTAGCTCGTCCTCCCAGTTCTTCTCCTGATTGGCTCTCGAGGCCTCTCTTGCTGCTCGTGCGCACCTCGCCTCTTATTATGTATATCTCTTCATGTAATGTATTCTTTTGTATTTCTGGTGATGTAATATTCCTGTGATATTGTATCACTCTCTGTGATAACCATTTACTTATACTTTTCTGTTTGATTGTACATTACTACTGTGCTTTCGTACTCTGAATCTTGCCTGTACTGATGCTTAGCGTATATAATTGAGGGTATTTTTGACCTGCGTATATACGTCGCAGAGACGTCTCCGTATCCGGGGTCGGGGCGTCACAAGATGGTATTAGAGCCTAGGCTCTAACATCTTCAGTATAACCAGTTGGCAAATTAATGATATATTAATTTGCTGCTGGAAAGCACAAATCTTGAATATACATTCCAATCGCAAGTGCGGTGTTATCTATCCCTTGCAATCTTTTCCTTGGATCCGGAGACCCTTCTATCTTTTTCTTTTCAGTTTCTTCCCGTCATCCCTTCAACCAACTCAGATATATGTCCTGAGCCGGTAATCTTCCTTATCCTTTTCACTTTATCATAATATCATCGTTGACCCTAATCTCTTCCATGTTCATCTCCCTCCTTATAGAAATTTCAAGGATGAAATTTTTGTTAGGTGGGTAGATTGTAGCACCCCCTTCCCGGGATACATACCCAGAAATGTATCCTGATTTTTTTGACCGTATTATTTCAATTTTCTTCCAGTATTTTTTTAAGTTGTGATTTCACATGTTTTTATTATCAGATTTGGATTCTTAGTCTTAGAGTCAGCCCTGACCCGGACCAAGAACCCGATACCGGCATATCGCCTGATTTGACCTTTCTAATAGTCTAATTTGACTGATTTCAGTTTCAGACACTATTTTCTAATATTTTAGATTTTCATGATTTTTTAGAATTTTTCTGCAAAATCTCCAAAACGGTGCTAGTCGGCATCGCTGACCGATTCTCAGATTTTTACTTTTTAAACGGAATTGAATTTTTAGAAATGGCTTTCACATTATTTCTTAGAATTTCATTTTCTATCTAAATACATTTTTTGTGGATTTTTCTAAATTTATCAAAATTTGACTGATTCTAGTGTCGGCCGATATCACCGGAAGATTCCACGATTTTTAATTTGACAATTAGATTTAATTTCTCGAATTCGATTTCACCAAGTATTTTAAAATAATATTTACTATTTTTGAGAATTTTTCAGAACATTTCTGATACAATCGAATTTTTCCCCTATTAAAATAATGATATGATTTACCGTCCTTTTCTTTTCCTCCTTTTTTTCTTCTCTACTCCCCTACTTTATACTCTCAGGATATTCTAATAAATTAATAATAAAATCTTTTATTATTTTCTTTTCTTTTTCCTTATTTTTTTCCTCTTCCTTTAATTTTGTTTCTTTTTCTTCTTTTCTTTCCTTCCCCTTCACTCCACCTCCATACCCTGCACTCCCTTTTTCTGCAACCGCCGTCTGCAGCAACAGGGCATGATGGGCTTCTGCTACAACCCATCTCCCCCTATCCCATTTCATCATCACCTTTTCCTTCTCCTCTCCATTAAAACCCCTTCTTCTTCCTTCTCCTTTCCATTTCCATTTCAAACTCCAACACATCAACCAACCCATTCCCTCATCACCACTGCCGCCTCCACCATCACCGTCGCCGCCGCCACCCCCCATAGCCGCCAGCCATCACCTTTCCCACACCCCCTCACCTCTTCTCCACCTCCTTCATCTTCCACCAACGACTATCACCTCTAATTTCAAACAAATCCATCACCACTACTTCCTTTCCTTCTCTAAAATTCACCACCATCTCCATCAATTCCACCACTCTCACCACCCCATCATCACCTCCTCCTCCTCCTCTAACTCTCCACCACCTCCAACAACCATCACAACTACTATAAACCACCACCACCACCAACCACTCCTCCACCAACACACCAAAACCAGCAAACCCCCTCCCTTAGCCGCGCCGCCCCCCCACCTTCAGCGGCGCCGCCACCAGCCACCGACCACCGAACCCCCCATCTCCATCTTTCTTTCTTCTTTCTTTCTTTCTTTCTTTTCTTTTCTCCTTTCTCTCGTTTTCCCCTTTTCCAAATATATCAGTTTTCTCACATTCCTTAAGTACCCTCCACTTCACCCCAAATTACTTCTCCAAAATTTCAGTCTTATCCCTCCCCTTTTAATTCTTATTTTCCTCTTCTAAAAATATCCTATACTCTCTCTTTCCTCTCTCCTTTCTCTCTCTTTCCTCTCACTATTCCCTCTCTAATATATTTATAATATTTATAATATATATGTATATATTTTAATATATAGTACGGGCTAGTGGCTTGCTCACTCGTATTCACGGACTTCTCAGATTTTAACCCGGTATTTCATTCCAGTATTAGGCGAGTACATTTCTTACTTTATTACCATCATTTCATGTCTAATAATTATTATCTTGCTTTTAATATAGATGTCTCTTTATGTAAGTTGGTATATGTTATATAAGTGATTTCTAAAACTATCATGTTTTATAAATAGCTGCCGGCTGTTATTATAATTTATGGAACTGGTATTATCTGGGTATGCCTAGATCTGCTCTCGCTTCACTCAGCTTTGCATGGCTAATTAAAAGATAAATTATTATTGTTATAAATATGGTTGTGAAGAGTTTGAAATGTTTATACCATTCTCCTGTACCATGTTATGTGACCGGTTGATACCTGATATTTGATGTTGTGACTTTCACTGACCTATTAGTTACCTGACCCTGACATGTATACACCTGATAAATAACACCTGATGGTTGACATGCTATCACTCACTTGACATGCGATCACCTGGTACTAGTACACTTGACCTGATATTGTGACACCTGACTGGTTACTGTTATACCTGACACCCGTATTATATTGCATATTCATGACTATCACTTTTACGGGGACTTGGCATGATTATTATACTGTTACCAGACTTCTGGTACTCCTGAACTCCTGTACACCTGAACTCCTATACTCTTGAACTCCTGTATTCCTGAACCCCTGTGATAGGGAAACTCCTGATATTATGCTCCTGATATTATACTCCTGTTGATCCCCGTAATTGGATAATCATGAATATTGAATTACTGTGTACACTGACATTATCTTTGGGCAATATATATATGTGTGTGTGTGTATATATATATATAAAGTACTCAACTTACACTAGGATGGGGAAAACTGATGGAAACCGGTATGATGTCATATTTATAATGATGATTCTTTTGAAGTGTCGTGTGGGGCGCATAATGATAAGTCCCCAAAAGCAGTAGCCTGATATCTTAAATGTTGTGTGGGGCACGTAATGATAAGTCCCCGGGAGCAATAGCCTGTACTCCTGAGCTAGTCCCGGGAAGAGGCGGGACCCACTATAAATATGAGCCATCAGATTTATCCGTTCCCAAATAATAACTCATCTTATTCATAAGTGGATGTATGTGTGTCGATAGCACATACAAAAGCATATGGATCAGATGAATAACATAAAACAACCAAACAGTAATAATATTAGGAACGTGTGTATTTGATCTCTCCTTTGTTCGGGTCCTGGTACTCACATATCAGACCCGGTAAGTTCTACAGAGTGCGAACTCTAGTATAGACTATCAGTGATGTGAGGCGCTGGTAGAGAGGCGATTGAAATATCAAACAGTACTGATTGTTATTATTGTATAACTCAAAATGCAACATCTTTTTATTCCAGCTATAGTGTTATGCTCTGAGTTGACACCCTGTTTTATAACATATGACCTCTGTGATATTCTGATTACTCCAGACACACTTTAGTTCTGTTACTTTGAGGGCAACTCAAGTTGCATGAACTCAGATGTTGGCGACATGGGATATGTGGTATATAGATGAGGGTTTTCTTATTTGGATTATCCCCTTGACGTATCAATCTCGTGAATCCATAATCTGAGCTTATACAACTAGTATTGTCCTTACTTGTATTTATCACTTGTTTAATATATTTATCGCATTTTTATGTGTACCTATGCTCTCCATACTGTTTTCCATGCATGCTTTGTGATTCAGACTTATCGATATACATGTATTTACTTGATTTCAGATTTACTGTTGTTTCTTTAATTTCTTTTATAATACTTCTACCTGCATGTCTGAACCACATCATTTGATTATGTACACGTGTGCCTGATATGCATGCCACTTGGCTTTACCATATGTACTCACGGGTTGCATCTGACATGAAAAGTCACCTAGAGGGGGGGGGTGAATAGGTGACAATGCTAATCTAGTGAACTAAATGCGGAATTTAAAAAACTAATTGCAATTACTATAATGATGCACACACAAGCAAGTACAAGATATAACAATTTGCACAATGTAAAGAGAGAGAGCAAGAGTCAATGGATCAAGCGCAAACAAAGAGATATGTTCCGAGGTTCGAGCACCCAGCTCTACATCCCCGCCTTCGACACACGAAGGATTTCCACTAGCTCGTCCACCTAGGACCCTTTACAAAGAGTACCCAACTCCTCTCTTTACAACCTCCTCCTTGAGGCACAAATCCAAGCCAACAATCACAACCTCCTTCTTGAGGCAAACTCCAACAATCACAATCTCCCAATCACCAACCAAAACAAGGATCACCTCTCAACTAGAGGGATACAACCCAAAGCACAAAGCTAAGAAAAGATTGGGTTACAACTTGGTGGTCACAACAACAACCACAAACAACTTCTTCTTCCCACACAAATATCCTATAGATATAGATAGTAGATTTTTGCTCAAGTGTGGAGAAAACCAAAGGAATAGAAATCAGAAATCACAAAGAAAAATCCTTGGGAAAAAACTGAAACAAAGATAGAGAAGTTCAATCAAAATCCTTTCCCAAAAACCCTTTCTTTGATTTTCCAAACCCTAACAAAAACACCAAATGTATTGTTCAATTTGAATCCAAAACCTATTTTGATTGCAGCAAAAACACCTGAGAGAGTGAAAAAATTCGCACAAAAATTCTTAGAGAAAAACTCTTGCAAATGGGGTATTTATAGGCAATTATCAGAAAATAGCCGTTGACAGAAATTTGCCAGAAATAGCCTTCCGGTCGACCGGCCCGGTCGACCGTCCAACGGTCAATTTTTGACCGTTGGCAACTAACGGTCGACCGGCCCGGTCGACCGAATAATCCCGAGAGCAGACTATTCTGCTCCGGTCGACCGTCCCGGTCGACCACTGACTGTACCAGAAACGTGCACAGGTTTGTGCACGTCGTCGGTCGACCGTGACGGTCGACCGGCTACATGCGGTCGACCGATACGATCGACCGAACTAGCCTGGCAGGCAGCAAATGGGTCAGAAAACTGAGGTAAAAAATGTTCCAATAAATCCCACAAAATCTCTAAAATTTCACAAAAATAGTTTTATCATTTTATATTGAAATACAAACTTGTGTTAAAAATCCTAACACAAATTTCACACATATTTGACTATTTTTGTGTCATAGAAATTTTGCCAAAAACCAAAAACCGTATTTTCTAAAACCTTGTATTTTGAATAGAAAATACACATTGTCTAAAACTCATCCATGATACAAAAATATGATATTTAAACACTTTGAAGCATATTGTATATGAATAGAAATTCAATATATAAGAAACATATATATATCATGATTTTTGTCATTAAGTCCAAAAATATGTTTTGTTGTAAATACCAAAACATAAAACACATGGAATAGATTATCAAACAAAGTTTGTCTAAACCATTGAAGCATGCATGTATATAGAACAAATCTAATATACATAAACCATGTAAACTTGTTTTGATAAAAAATCTATTCATGAAAACCAAGATCGGTTAAACCTAAAACCGAAAATCAAAACATGAAAGGTGTGTGTTGTGAACTTGAGCTTATCATACTATTCTAATCTTTACAATTAAGATCTAAACCCAAACTAAAACTATGGATACCTAAGTCTTCTTGTAGAGCGCAATCTCCAAGCTAGAGCGCAATCTCCAAGACGGCTCGATCCAAAAACTCTTGATTCACCGAGCAAGTGCAATGTATGATCTTTGACGCTCGGGCTCTTGAATCAACATGTGAAAGATGTGTGGAAGCTTTCACCAACTAATATCTTGATTAATGATCTGAAACTTAAACATCACAAGATAATTAGTACACATAACTACATGAGTTAATCATCATCAAAACTAGAGTGGAAGGCCTTTGGGCCAACAATCTCCCCCTTTTTGATGATGACAAAACTCATGGAGTTATATATGCATGGATTAAAGTAAAGCTTCAAAGAAGCTCCCCCTTAACTCATGCATAACAATAAAACATATAAGATATGCAATGAATGTTCTTAAAAACATGTTTATATGTGTTTAAAACAATATCAAAACATGCTCTTGATACCAATAAAAATGAAACATAAAACATGCATAGACATGCATATAAACAAGGCTTCTTTTCATCAAATGTAAACTATATGCAAACACAAATATGCATGCATAGACATGCATATAAACAAGGCTTCTTTTCATCAAATGTAAACTATATGCAAACACAAATATGCATATAAAACTCAAATTCTTCTCCCCCTTTTTGTCAATCATCAAAAAGGGTTAAAAATAAAAGCAAAAACAATAAATTTTTCTCCCCCTTTTTGTTCATGTATGATACCAAAAAAAATGTGGCAATGGAGTGTATATTGATACCAATTGAAAAACAACAAATCAATTGAAATAAAAACGAGAACATATACCAATTGAAAACACAAATAAAATGAAAATCTTGATACCAATTAGTAAGTAAACAAATAACCTACCAATTGTAAACAAACAAACTAGATACCAATTTTGGAATTAAACAATACTAATTTTGAATTTCCTTAAAAAACAAATCTTGATACCAAATGAAACAATTATTCTTTGCCAAATGAAATCTTTATTTTCTATCATAAAGCAAGGGAGTGGAATACCAAACAAAATATCAAATGAGAGATAAGATGCCAATAAAAAAATACTAGTTTTCCCCCCTTTATGAAATACCAAATGAAAATATGCATATGCTTAAAATAAGATACCAATTGAAAATTAAATCAATTGAAAATTTGCTTTAACATTGTTTCAATTTGAAAAGATCAAGCTAAGCATAAACAAAATTTGTGATATCTTGAAGCACGAATAAATCATCTATATATGTATGTAAAAGATAGATATCAATTGAAATTTGATACTATATGAAGTGCATGCATACATATATAAAATACAAACATATATGAGTATACAAAAAAAATGTCACGATTGATACCAATTGAAAGAATTCAATGATACCAATTGAAACAACAATAAATACAAGTGTATATCTCATATAACCTACCACCCAATCATGGTTCAAGATAAAAAGGATTTCATTATAAAGCATACAAGAACATGATCTCCCATCCAACCGCCCATTGATGGTAGGAGTTTTCAAAAATAGATTTGGAAATATAGTTTGTTGAAAATCTCTACCTCATGAAGAATATCACAATTAGTTATATGAATCAACTAATACGAAATTCTTCAATAAATCAAAATATATTTCATGAAGGACATGTAAATCACATGATCATCAACACTCAAAATCCATAAAGCCCATCTAATACTCATGAAAACAAGGTCATGAGAAAACTAATAAGGTGAGTGTATAGGATATATGTGAAACACACTTATCATGAAAATGGACAATCAAGCTCAATATTGAAATTCCTTTAAAACATTTACACATGATAAATTAAATTACTTTTACCAAAAGAAACTTCCAAAAACATGAAACCCATCAAAACGATTTAACCTTCAAGGCATATGTATGTCATGTACAAACTAAAGTATACATACATATCCCAAACAAAAGGAGTCCACAAAGGTATATGCATGAAGGCACGTGGCTCAAGGATGTATATGTATAATCAATAGTTAAGACAAGACAGACATATACATGAAGTTAAAACTCAATATCATAAAACATTTTCAAAATGGGGAATACAAGTTAGAATGTACGAATCATCAAAACTAGCCTATACTAGCACATCTAATGGATACAAATAGGCATTCAAGCACAAATATTACAAATGTTTATTTGTAGCTCACTAGTTGTACAAGTATAAATCCTAGTCTTAATGAAAACTAACATTCAAGCAAGTAATCAAATCATGAGGCATAAAACGGGTCAAAAATCAATATGAACATATTAATCAAAAATATGAAGTATTAATGACCTTTTAAAACTAAGATGGATGTATGATGCAACGATCTCTCAAAACAAGACTAAGAGCCGTATACCCCGTGAAGGGTTCTGAACTCCTTCCTCCTGATTCCCCTTGAATGGGTTAGAGGTGCGCAATGCAACCTTGTTGTATGAGAATTGATCGAACAAAGAATGAATAAAGTGCAATGATGAAATGCACACAAGATATATCACAAACATCCATATAATCATCTAAACAAAAATCATGGAATCATGAACATCATATGATCATTATGCATATGCATGTGCATTAGATCTAGGGCATACATGTTAGCTTAAACAAGAAGTGAACACTAAATATAGATCCATATGAAACATGGGTGCTCAAGTAACTAAACATGTATATCTCAAGTCTAATGAACATCAAAACACAACATGCTATAAATGAATGATCTAAAAAGCATGTAAATAATAAATGGGAGTTAGAGAATGATACCAAAACCAATGAAGGTGCATCTCTAGTTCTCCAAAACATGGTGGTCATCTCCACCTAATCTCCTTGAGAGTGAAGCATCCAAATAGTTCTCATTCAAGCTCGGAACGCATCCACCTCAAGGTACCTCCACTCTCACGTGATGCGAGAGCTCCCACCTACATCAAAAGTCAAAGAGGTGGTTTTTGGTACCCATTTTCTAGTGGGTCCACGGGGGTTAGTTTCTTTTCTCACCCAAACAAAATTAGTTGCTAAATTTTCATGATAAATACGATCATAACAAAATCTAGCAAGGTGGCCTTTTCGACCACAGTGTGTACATGTGTACACGTGAGCATACATATGATGATGGTGATCATGAGAAGCATGTGTATGCCTAGATGGGTGTGCATGCAAGGTTGGAACTTGTTTCTTGCGAATCAAGGTTTCCAAACGTGTGTGATTCATGGCACAATGGCTCAAGGTGGAGCCCAAACAATCAACACTTTTCTTCAAATTATTTATATCATTTTCTATGCTAGAAGACAAAGTGGAACATGCTATAGGAGTGCAAGAAGTAGAAGCTACATTAGCATGACAAACATGCAAATCAATATCATTTTGCAAAGATTCATTTTTAGACAAAACCAAATTCAATTCTTTAGTAATAGAATCAATTTTATTTTTCAAAGTAAGGTTTTCTTTGAAAACACAATCCAATCTTGAGGATAAAATCTCATTGTGCTCCAAAATATCATCACAATCATTTTTGCCTTTTAAAACTTCAATTTCTTTTAAAGCAATGTCTAGTTGAGATCTTAGTGAGTCACATTCACTAGTAATCTCTTCCTTCTCTTGCAAAACGGTTTCAAAAGTAGAGCATAAATCCTTCATTTCCATTTGTAAATCAAAATGTTTTTCTTTCAAAGAGTTATGTTTTTCCAAGTATTTTTCAAGCTTAGAAGCAAGTTCAACATTTAAATTTGAACCTCAAAACATCCATGGCAATAAGAGCTAGAGCTATCATGTATTTGAGAGTCCGATTGTACCTCATGGGAGTCATTCCCATATGCCATGAAACAAGGCTCTTCGGATACATCTCTCCTAGATCTCCTCATATTGTTGATGATCCTTGGAAGCTCCGGAGATATCAAGACGCTCCAAACTGCAAAAGCCGAGTTAAAACTATCAAAACAAGTAAGAGATTATTATCAAAAGATGCTCTAAGTGTTTGAAGTGCAAGTGCATTGGCCTTCTTATGCTTACTAGTATTTGGGAGGGCTTCTATGGTGATGGCTTGATAAACTAGATGACCTAGTGTTTTTAAATATCTAGTCATGTTAACTTTCCAAGAGTCAAGTCTAGTATGGTCAAACATAGGAGGGCTAGCCATGAGAGCAAACTAGTATGAGTGCAAATGAGATGCAAATGAAGATTAGCAAACCAAGATCACACTCCTAGGTGGTTAAACCTAAATATCAGGAGCGCTAGCTCTGATACCAATTGAAAAGTCACCTAGAGGGGGGGTGAATAGGTGACAATGCTAATCTAGTGAACTAAATGCGGAATTTAAAAACTAATTGCAATTACTATAATGATGCACACACAAGCAAGTACAAGATATAACAATTTGCACAATGTAAAGAGAGAGCAAGAGTCAATGGATCAAGCGCAAACAAAGAGATATGTTCCGAGGTTCGAGCACCCAGCTCTACATCCCCGCCTTCGACACACGAAGGATTTCCACTAGCTCATCCACCTAGGACCCTTTACAAAGAGTACCCAACTCCTCTCTTTACAACCTCCTCCTTGAGGCACAAATCCAAGCCAACAATCACAACCTCCTTCTTGAGGCAAACTCCAACAATCACAATCTCCCAATCACCAACCAAAACAAGGATCACCTCTCAACTAGAGGGATACAACCCAAAGCACAAAGCTAAGAAAAGATTGGGTTACAACTTGGTGGTCACAACAACAACCACAAACAACTTCTTCTTCCCACACAAATATCCTATAGATATAGATAGTAGATTTTTGCTCAAGTGTGGAGAAAACCAAAGGAATGGAAATCAGAAATCACAAAGAAAAATCCTTGGAAAAAACTGAAACAAAGATAGAGAAGTTCAATCAAAATCCTTTCCCAAAAACCCTTTCTTTGATTTTCCAAACCCTAACAAAAACACCAAATGTATTGTTCAATTTGAATCCAAAAACCTATTTTGATTGCAGCAAAAACACCTGAGAGAGTGGAAAAATTCGCACAAAAATTCTTAGAGAAAAACTCTTGCAAATGGGGTTTTATAGGCAATTATCAGAAAATAGCCGTTGACAGAAATTTGCCAGAAATAGCCTTCCGGTCGACCGGCCCGGTCGACCGTCCAACGGTCAATTTTTGACCGTTGGCAACTAACGGTCGACCGGCCCGGTCGACCGAATAATCCCGAGAGCAGACTATTCTGCTCCGGTCGACCGTCCCGGTCGACCGCTGACTGTGCCAGAAACGTGCACAGGTTTGTGCACGTCGTCGGTCGACCGTGACGGTCGACCGAACTAGCCTGGCAGGCAGCAAATGGGTCAGAAAACTGAGGTAAAAAATGTTCCAATAAATCCCACAAAATCTCTAAAATTCCACAAAAATAGTTTTATCATTTTATATTGAAATACAAACTTGTGTTAAAAATCCTAACACAAATTTCAAACATATTTGACTATTTTTGTGTCATAGAAATTTTGCCAAAAACCAAAAACCGTATTTTCTAAAACCTTGTATTTTGAATAGAAAATACACATTGTCTAAAACTCATCCATGATACAAAATATGATATTTAAACACTTTGAAGCATATTGTATATGAATAGAAATTCAATATATAAGAAACATATATATATATCATGATTTTTGTCATTAAGTCCAAAATATGTTTTGTTGTAAATACCAAAACATAAAACACATGGAATAGATTATCAAACAAAGTTTGTCTAAACCATTGAAGCATGCATGTATATAGAACAAATCTAATATACATAAACCATGTAAACTTGTTTTGATAAAAAATCTATTCATGAAAACCAAGATCGGTTAAACCTAAAATCGAAAATCAAAACATGAAAGGTGTGTGTTGTGAACTTGAGCTTATCATACTATTCTAATCTTTACAATTAAGATCTAAACCCAAACTAAAACTATGGATACCTAAGTCTTCTTGTAGAGCGCAATCTCCAAGCTAGAGCGCAATCTCCAAGACGGCTCAATCCAAAAACTCTTGATTCACCGAGCAAGTGCAATGTATGATCTTTGATGCTCGGGCTCTTGAATCAACATGTGAAAGATGTGTGGAAGCTTTCACCAACTAATATCTTGATTAATGATCTAAAACTTAAACATCACAAGATAATTAGTACATATAACTACATGAGTTAATCATCATCAAAACTAGAGTGGAAGGCCTTTGGGCCAACATGACAACCCTAGATTCTCATGTCCAGATCCAGGGCTTGGACTATGGTGACCTTGTTGTAGCTAATCAGAGTGCGCAGCGGATCCTTCCTTGGCGATTAGAGGGTAGCAGAAGCTTGGATGTTCTCATAGCTCATCCTCCTAGTTCTTCTCCTGATTGGCTCTCGAGGCCTCTCTTGCTGCTCGTGCGCAGCTCGCCTCTTATTATGTATATCTCTTCATGTATTATATTCTTTTGTATTTCTGGTGATGTAATATTCCTGTAATATTGTATCACTCTCTGTGATAACCATGTACTTGTACTTTTCTATTGGAATATATATTAACACTGTGCTTCCGTACTCTGATTCTTGCATGTACTAATGCTTAGCGTATATACGTGAGGGTATATCTGACCTGCGTATATATGTCGCAGTGACGTCTCCGTACCCGCGGGGTCGGGCCGTCACATTACTTATTCATATTTATTCTTGTCGATCAATACTCATCTCAATAAGGTAGCAATTGAGCACCTCAACTCTTAACTAGAGGAATCACGAGGAGATGTTCAGAGCACTTCATGGGGAATCCAGCTTCTAGTCTTATTTTGAGTGATCCGTTGTATTATTTCATATTAAATTGTCTAGAATTTTTATTTGGTTAGCTATTCACCTATTCACCCCCCTTTTAGGTGTAATTTTAAATAGTACACATCCGATGGACAAGATCAAGCTCAGATATCATTTGGTGATTTGAAGTCTAAAGTGACGTGTTATGTCATCAATGCTGACACATTTTATAACCTGCTGCGGGGACGACCATGGATCCACCGCAACTCCATCATCCCATCTACCCTTCATCAAGTAATTAAATACACATATGAACGGGGAAGGGTGAGGCACTTATCGCTGAGAAGCATCCATTCAAAGGGGTAGAGAACTACTTCACTGACTCCCTCCTTTATCAAGATCCTCTCAAGCCAGCTGAGGATAAAACCCTAGAGGACTATGATTATGGTATTGAAGCGGACATCGAGCTGGAACCAGAGAAAGAATGTATTTGGGAAATAAAACCCTTGTAACTAGTGTTGATAAGCTCTATTTTGATGCCACCGCCAATGTTGAAGACGAGTGGTTTATCAATGTAAATTTAGATTTGGCTAACTTTTCTATGTTTGATTCTAATTCTGTACCGATAGACACTAGTACTGACGTAGATAGTGACTCTTGGTCAGCAATAGATGCGTTGATATTATTGCATGTACCAATAAAGTCATCTCTTATGGTATGCGAAAAGATCAGCGATGCACGTAAAGCGTTCTTTGAGGTGCCAGCTAAGCGCAAAGATCAAAAACTAATTCTCTTTGGAAGAATTGAGTCTGAGCTCATAACTTTTGAAAGCTCAGCGGATGAATCTGATCTCCCCAATTCTTTCATTATGGACAAAAGTCACATCACTTAATGGAAAGAATGAGGTATGATTTCACCTAAAGATCAGGACTTAATTTGGCAGAGGAAGCGAACATTACTTCATTCCTTTGTACCGAAAGGAAAAGACCTGATTACTACCACAAACTCGGAGAGGACTGGGTTCTGTATCTATTCAGTCTCATCAGATTTTAAATCTGAAGAAGTTTATCTTGATAGCTCATCAGCAACATCGTCGTGGGACTCAGATGTCAGCATCAGTGTTATCTTCGAAAGTCTCTCAGTGAACATGGTATCAGCCAGCATTTAGAAGATGATTGAGAAGATATTCTTGAATCTAAAGAATTGATCAAGTCGACTCTGATCCATGGATTAATACTTAAATATTCTTTGATATATATTCTTTGAACAACGCGAACTGCCCGCTGAGGATAAAGTGACTCAGACAAATCTTGGAGATGTGGCTAACCCTGAGCCTATTTTCATAAGCGAGAGGTTGTCACCTTTCGAGAAAGAAGACTTAATACATCTCATACGAGAGTATAAAGATGTCTTCGCTTGGAATTATGAGGACATGCATGGGCTCGATTCCCAGATTGCTATGCATCGCCTCAACATCAATCCAGATGCCAATCCAGTCAAATTACAAACACGATGGTTCCATCCCGAGATTATGGAAGCAATCGAATCAGAAGTCAAGAAGCTCATAAACTCTGGTTTCATCAGGAAAGAGCAACATCAAGATTGGGTTGCAAACATAGTTTTCGTCCCCCCAAAAAAATGAAAAGATCTGAATTTGCATCGATTTTTGAGATCTAAATATCGCTTGTCCTAAAGACGAGTTTCCTCTTCTAGTTACAGATGTCATGATTGATAACACGTGCGGGTTTGAAAGAATATCTTTTATAGATGGCTTCTCAGTGTATAATCAAATTTAGATGTACCCTGAAGATAAAAGCACACATCTTTTAGAATGTCTCTGGGAGTATACTGCTACACAGTAATGCCCTTTAGCTTGAAGAATGCCAATGTGACATATCAACGCGCTATGAATGCGATCTTCCAAAAACATATACACAAGACCGCAGAAAGCTATGTCGACAATATCACTGTGAAAAGCCCCAACAAAGGCGATCAACTCACGGATCTGAAAAGAGTGTTCGACATCATGCGGGCTCTGCAGTTGAAGATGAACCCAACCATGTCCTTTCTGAGAGTAGTGATTGCAAAATTAAAGTACCGTATTGCTTAGGCTAACGGGTTGTATCCACGAGGAGAGATGCGATGCAAGCGTTTGAGTATTTTTATGAAAACAAGTTTTAGTGTTTATGTTTTTTTTAGAAAAGAAGATGGAGAGTAGAGAAGTGATTTAAAGAAAAATTGAAGATTTTGGATAGTTTTGGAGAAGATGATTTTTTTAAAAAGACTTTGAGATTGATTGGTTATGTTTAATAATGAAAAAGATCCGAGCTCACTAATTTTTTACTCAGCTACTTACTTTTCTCAAGAAGGTTTTTATGCCTCACTTTGATCATAGGCAAAACATATAGTTTCATTTGAGTGTTCAAGTAAAACAAATGAGATGGTTTTGTTTTAAAACTTAAAACTTTTTTCCTTTGCATAATGTTTAAAATAGAATGTTAACCCATTATGCGAGGTAGCAAGTATGAAATAAAAATGATTTAGAAATAGTTGTGTTCTTGATACAAATGTTTAAAGTTTAACACCCATCTTCATGAGCCTTTAAAAAACAGAGCTTGACTTAGGCATACTAATGATTCAAGTGGGTTGCTTTCATGAAAACCAATCAAGACAAGAAGGGTAAAAGAGATAAATTAGCGAGTCCAGGAAAAAAAAACGCTTTAGCTATTGATGATCGATGTAAAATAACATATATAAAACAAATGAAACAATCAGATAGTTTGGAGAAGAAGGAAGGTCCTGAATCTTTATTGATGCCACTTCAACGTTGGATTACAATCACTCATTCTCTCTCTCACTTGTGGTTGGACTAGTTTAGAACAAAAACAAACAAAATTACAAACTAATAGCAACTTTCTAACATAAATCCTAGCCTTAAGAATAATAAATTTAGATCCTAGTCTTCATCCGTTTCTTCATAAAACTTTGTGGTATTTATAGAAAAAATTAGAGGGGAGAGGAGTGTTCAGATAGAGGGAGAAAATGGTCCCCCTATCTTAACAAACAAGCTGCAGATCCGCAGCTTTGGCCACGAATTTGCGGCTTGGATGTGGTCGTATAGCCACATCCAGTGGGAGATGCTCCATGATTTTCTCCTTTTTCTTTTTATCTAATAAGATTTCAGCTTGATTTTCTATTTTTGACGATTATTCTATTGATCTTCGATTAACAAACTGGATCCATGAAAATTCAAGTTTAATCGGCTTTCATTTGTTATCTTCCCTGATATGCACTGATTTTCAGTTGGAATTGTCTATATCTCCCTAAATATTTGTCTCAATCTTGAATTTATCTTAAACTCAATTAATCAGAATTAAAGGGGGCTTTGGGCTCGTTTCTTTTCCTTCTTCCTTGGTAAAGGCCAGCACATTATTTATACAAAAGTAAAATTAAAAGTAACGTTTATTATAACATAAATACGAAAAATATGATAAAAAATATACAATATCAGTGACCGATCACACCCCCATACCTATCTTTTTCTCGTACTCTAACAAAACAAAACTAACTATATATTTTTCTAGGAATCAAGATTGTATTCAGCACGTGCAACAAGCTGTTAAACCCCTAAGTTACCCATAGAGGACGAGTTTTTTCTCGTGAGGGTTTTCAGTGGATTACACCCACAAAATTCAAAAAGAGAAATAAAGTGTTAGCCTTTTGAAATCACATTTTGAAAAGATGAGAAAATATTTGAAGTATTATTGTAAAAATTCAAGTAATCTATAAGTCATAGGAAAATTAAACTTTTCATTCCTAAACTTAGTCTGTATTCAAAAACTTGTTAGTAATCAAGGTAAGAAGTCAAACTGTATTTCTCATCTAGTTTATTATTTTACCTTAAGTCATATGCACTTTTGTGACCGTGAAATTTTGACTCGGGGTCTTTCAACTCTAACTCTTTGCCTTATTTTTTTATATTTTTGGTGGCATTATCTTTTAGTTCTATTAGGATTTCTAATATGCCCATGTAATGAGCCTTAAGTCAGTGATTCTCAAGCCTGACGATCTTAGGGCACTGGGTGAGAAAACACCCCACGGACTTAAGAACTCGAGCAAACATTATCACAAAACTAAATGTTTTTATTTTTAAGATGTACCACTTTTAGACATGAATACTTATGCTATATGAGGCACAAATACCCCGCTTAATCAAAAGATTTTTGATATATATCTTTTTCAAACTTATCTAACCACCTTTTACATAAATACTAAGGCTTACTTAGGTCAAAGCACCTACCTAGTCAATAATTAGATTTGTTTATTTTTATATATATATTTTCTTTTTTTTCTTTTTAAGGCATAAGAATTTTTATTTTTGAGCCCTAAGGGTGTAAGTGTATAAAATGTGCATATTTCATCAAGGTAAAAATCAAGATCACATTACTTTTCTAATTTTTCTTCCTAACCCTAGAAATCAAACAAATAATCTTTTTTGACTAAGTATAAGAAATCCTAATTATGATTCTCCTATTCCTTAAAATTGACTTAATTTCTTTACAAAAATTAGGTCAAAATATTGTTTCTCTTTCCAAAAAGTTTTTTTATATGTTATATTAGTCATGTTAAAACCCTCCGCCACACCTATCTCACGCATGTCCCTAATGTATGAAAGAAATGAATAGATGCATGAAATAAAATGTAAAAGAGGTAAAGTTACCGATACACTGGGTCGAATAGACCCACAACCGTTTCACTTACCGGTACCAATTCTAAGAAAGGTTTAAGGCGTTGACCATTTACCTTAAAGTCATTCCCATTCTTAGTGTCACTGATCTCTATAACACTATATGAAAACACGGTCTTTACAATGAATGGCCCAGTCCATCTTGATTTCAACTTTCCCAAAAAAATGAAGCCTAGAATTATAGAGTAAGAGTTTTTATCTGGGGACAAAAGTTTTTCTCATGATAAACTAATCATAAAAGACTTTAACCTTACTTTTTGTTATCTTAGCATTCTCATAGGCCTCATTTTCCAACTCCTCAAGTTCGAAATTTGTAATTTTCGAAGGTCACCTGCCTTGTCTAAATCAAAATTTAGCTGCTTGATGGCCCATAAAGCTCGGTGCTCTAACTCAATAGGCAGGTGGAAAGCCTTTCCAAAGATTAACCTTTATGGAGACATCCCTAGAATTGTCTTGAAAGCGGTCCTGTAGGCCCATAAGGCATCTATCAGTTTGGTGGACCAGTCTTTTCTATTTTGGTTCACAATCTTCTTCAAAATAAGCTTAATTTGTCTATTGGAGACCTCTACCTACCCACTAGTCTGAGATGATATGATTTGGACAATTTATGAGTTATGGTATACATCCGTATAAGAGCTTCGAAGGATCTATTGCAGAAGTGAGTACCATTATCACTAATGATAGCACGAGGGGTTCCGAAGCGCGAGAAGATGTTCTCTTTCAAAACCTTGTTGTCATTTGTTTTGCTTGGAATGACTTCTATCAATTGGACACATAATTGATTGGAGCGAAACCAGCACTTAAAAAATGTGTGTTTTATGAAATCACTAAAATTATATGTGTGCTAATGTTCCCTCGATACTTCCATTATAGCATTAGCTCAGCGGGTCGAATTCACAGGGACGACAGGCGATAGAAGCATTAATAGTCCGTTCACGTATTGTGTTAATAAGCTTTTCTTTGTTAAAGAATGAGAAAAGTAAAAGAAAAAGCAAGGAAATTCAGAAGTAATAAGTGAAGAAGGCGATGAAACAACGATATGAAATAAAAGAGAAGTGGTTTTGAAAACAAAAAGAATATGAAACAAAGATGAACTAAGAAGTTGATGAAAACAATGATTAAAATGATAAAAGAGTTTTGGAATTGATTTTAAAATAAGATAAAAGAAAACTCATGGCTACTGACTACTAATTGCTCTACTAACCATGCTAATCTTTAGTGATAGTAGCCTCACATGGATCCTTGGCCATCACTAGTCCTTGGCTTCAAGAGACGATACAAAGTATGGCTCATATGATTGTTCTTCTACATTCAAATAACGCATCCATACCACACAACATGTAGCAAGCTACTATTAAATCATCAAAACCGATTAGAGGTGAGCATGAAATAAAGAAGACATTGCAAGTTAGCTTGTTAGTGGGTTAGGATGTTAGAAATGTTAGAATGTTAGAATCCATCGTCATGAGCCATCAATGGCTCTTGCAAGAATAAGGCCTTTTAGAAGCTATTAGGCTCATGTGGATTATCAAGTAAGAGATTAGATAGTTAGTGGTTAGTAGTTATATTGCCATAAGAGGAAAAGTTAGCTACGCATTAAGTATAAGATGGAGAAGATTACAAGGGAGAAGAAAGGAGACACCTTTACATAGATTGTCACTATCTATTACATCAATCTCGCTCTTTCTCTCTCTGAATCTCTCAGCCCTAATACATAATCTAATAAAGAAATGAAAATACAAAAGAAAAGAAAAGAAAAGAAAAGAAGAACACCTAAACTAACCTACAATAAAAGAGAGAAAACCTAGCCTATTTCTCAATCTGCTTGCATTTCGGGTCTATGCAGGGCCTTATATAGGCAAAAGGACCTTCTAGAAGACAAGACGAGACCACACGTTGAAAATCGACGCGTTGCTCGCCATTATCGCGTTTTCGCGACAAAACAACGGACTTTTAGCCCTGGTTTTGGCGAGTGGTTTCGCCTCGCTTTGGGGACCTTTCAGATATGCTTGGATTCGGCTATATGCGTTCAGATTTTCGTCACACCTACCAACATCTAGAGTCAATGTATCTTCTAGAAACTCTAGCTTGGCCTCCAAGAAATCTAGATTTAATTACCCAAAAATGAGTTTAATTAAGCTTTTATTACTCCTTTGCCCCTAAACTCTTGATTATCTACAAAATAGACTAAAACATAATTTAGGAATAATATTTTATTCATAAATCGGTAAGAAAATGCGATATAATAATGTAGAATTGTAGACTAATCACAACCCCACACTTATATTTTGCTCATCACGATCAAAATAATAAAAAGAAAAACTATACTACAAATGTTATTACACCACTTTCGTAGGTGACGCGATTGCACTGAGCGTGTGCAACAAGCCGTTAAACCTCTAGGTTACCCTTAGAGGAGGAGAATTGTCTCCGGAGGGTTTTCAGCGGATTGCACCTACAAAATCCATAAAGAAAGAAAATAAATGTTAGTATTTTTAAAATGCATTTTGAAAGAGAGACAAGTTTTTGAAATATTTTTGTAAAAATATAAGGATCTAAGATCATAAGTCCACCAAAAATTATTCTCCCTTAAACTTAATCTTTTTGCAAGATATTGTCTTCAATTAAAGTAAGAATTTAAAATTGGATTGAATATTTTATCTTTCATAAAACCTAGATAATATGCACTTTGTGATAGTGATGATTTCTTAGATTTCAACTCTAACCATCAAGCCATTTATTTATGTATATATATTTCTTTCTTTTTTATTTTTTCCTTCCTTAGTTTTTTAGGCTTTCTAGTTTACCCAGATAGTGAGCTTTTAACTGATAACACCCAAACCAGATGATCTTAGGGCATCAGACGAGAAAACATCCCTCGGGTTTAAGGACTTAAGTAAACAAGGCCACAAAACTAAGGGGGATTATTTGTTTTTTATGACCATCGTTAGGTGTGAATAATCATGCTTCTTGAGGCATAGTTATCCAGCTTTAATAAGTGATTTTTTATTCATGCATATACTATATTTTTTCTCTCTTTTTTATTTATTTTTACTCTAGGGAATTTTAGGTCTTTGTTTCCATCCTAAAAATTGTGCAAGTGTGAAGTGCATACTATCTAAGGCAAAAATTCAAGATAAATTTTTTTTCCAATTTATCTTACTTAGCCTATAATCTTAAATAAGATCCATTATTTCGACTAGGTTTAAGATGTCATAATTTAAGGCTTTCTTGATTTCTACGATCATCTTTATTTTCTTAAAAATAGATCAAAACTTTATCTCCTGTTTCAGAAAGTTTTTAAGGAAAGGAAAAATTCCTATACAAAAGGAAAATTCTAAAAATATCCTAAAAGAAGTGAAAAAGAAAAAAATGTAAAAACTTTATGTTAGTAAACCCTCCCCCACACTTATCTCATGCATTGTCCTCAATGCATCGTGAATGTATGTATGCATGAAACAAATAGAGAGGGAAGAAAAAATTACCTCAAGGTGATGGTTCTGGTGGCGGTCTGATTGGTCCACGAAATACGACCTAATCCAATTTGTGTGGAGTTCGGATAAATCCACCAGACACCTCTATAATACAACCCACTAAAATGATGTATATATGAATGATTTTTATTAAGAAATTTGCCCCATCTAATTTTCAAATTTTTAAAATAATTTCAGAGTCAAGTTTATTAACACCTTTGTCCCAAAATGAAGTATGAAAAGATGGAACGATAGATTTGGGCTCAGAAAGTATAGGAAGTAATACCAACTTAGGAATTTGACTTAGGTCAAGTAAAGGTTCAGCAGTCAAAATTGGTTCAGAAATCGGGTCCGAATCAAGAAGTTAAAATTTAAGTCCACATTTATTTTTTCACAATGGAATGTGATCAATGGTGATTCAAGTTCAAGAATGACAGGTATGGGAATCAAAATTGACTAGAAAATATTACTCAAGTTGGGTAACAAAATAGGAGTCAATATTGATTCAGGAATTTGAACAGGATCACAAATTTGAGGATTGAAGTCACATTCTTATTTGAGTTCAATTTTTTGAAAGGAAAACTTGTCAATTTATCAATGGGACATTCAAAAGTATGAAATTGGTCAAGTTTAATTTGTTGATCATAAGAGATTGGTGATTCAATTTCATAATGATTGGCACAGGATCCAATGTTGACTCAGAAAAAGGATTGAAGTGAGGTAAAGATACTGGAGTCAACATTGAATCAAGAAGTAGAATTGAATTACCAACTTGAGATTCAGGATCATATTCATTCTCAAGTTCAATTTCAGAAAAAGGATAACTTGTCAAACTGTCAATGGAATTTTCAAAAGTCAGAGTTTGGTCAAGTTCAAATGGGTTTGTTGAAATTGAATCTTGGCATCCAAAACAACTAGAGTCCTGAGTCGAATCAATAGAGTTAGAGATATTTGAATTGGTCAAAGATTGATAAGAGAGAGTTTTCTCCTTTTTATAAATATTAACCAATTGACTCAATTGTGTTTCCAACCTATTGATAGACTGAGTAAAAGATTTTTCAAATTGTTGTGAGATCTCCTGCAAGATTTCTATACTCTTTTCTATATGTGATTTTTCTTCAAGTGAATGTTCTAGAAAGGGAGTGTAGGAATCTTGGTCATGGAAAACTTGTGAAGAGTGTGAGTCCAAACATTTTGAGATTGAAGCTCAGACTCATGAAAGCATTCCATACTCATTTCAGGGCAGATGGTTGTTCATTTTGAATAGGTGAAACTGAGTATGAATCATGAAAATATTGTGAAATTGGTGAATTGAGCTTCTTTTGTTGGGACTCAAGCATGACTTGTACAACTTCTATACTTTATTCTAACTCAAATTTTTCTTCAACTGGTTGGTTCTAGAAAAGGAGTATAGGAAGCAAAATTGGGAAATGAATATTTTGAAAATTGTGAAAATTGTGGAAATTGTGGACAAGGAGGTTGAAAATTTGGCTCGGGGGAGGTGAATCCCTATTGACTCTGTGAAGAGTGAAAATTATTTGGAAATTATGGTTATAAGATTGGGGTATGGGTCATATTAAGTCAGATAAATCCAATCTGGCCTATTTGATTGGTTCATGTTATAAAATGTCAGGTTGGAGTTATCCGAGTCAAATGAAGTCGGTGTGAAATATGGATTCATATTAGGATTGAAAGAATTGTTGTTGTTGAATTTCATATTACAAAAAAACATAAACAAAAAAGAAAAAGCAACCAACAAACAAAAATAAATAAAAAAAATTTAAACCAAGCTTATATTAGGGTTGACCTAAACCTAGACGACTCCTAACTGGTCGATTACCCGGGGAGGTTGTTGTATGAATCTGACCACAAGCTAATCAGCCAGGTAGGGGCAAAATATGGTGGGAGGTATCGGTGCATAAGCAACGAACCTTAATTGCGCCAAACCACGATATCTTCGAGGCGTAACTTCTTAATCCCCAAACTTAGACACAGATTTTATAAGAGTAAGATTCAAAATAAATTCTACCCTCAGTCAATCTCTTAATGAGTCCGAGATGTCCTAGGGGCCAACGTCTATCAATTTTTATTAAGGCTTGGGTTGTGTGAGCAGGGAGGTGATTTTTGGGCTAAGGAAGGGTGATGAAATCCTCACATTATCTTGTATTGGGTTATGCCTTTAATTCTAATTCGTGCAAGTGTACAATATTGATAAGAAGAACACATAAAGCGAGTAAATCACCCACGTGTTTTTCCTATGCTATATGCAATGCCATATGTACACCTCAGTCCAGATCACAACAATAGAACAAAATACAGTATATTTGAATTGAATTGACACCTGCCTAAATGTAAATGTCTAAACTGTTTTATAGCATCCAAATACCGTATTTAGTTTTTAGTTTATTACAGTGTGAAGGCAATCAAAGTAGAAAAATAACAGCAGAATATATCAATATATGCAGCTTGCAAGAACCCTGCAAAAGATGAAGTCCAAATGCCATAACAATGCCGCGTTTCCGCGACCTTTT